>JASDQU010221216.1:0-17822 GCA_032191745.1 Picea mariana
TCCACCTAAGGGCCTCATACCTTCCTACTTCCAACTCACTTAGGGTAACCTACATGGCCGATTCATCATTTTTTGAAGTTTCCATCTTCTTCTCTTCTTGTGACTTTGTTGGGTCTTTAGTAAGGCTAGGAATCCAGATCCATTGTTATGCTAGAGAGGGGTGTGATAATATTAAGATATATTTGGGACCTTGTCTCGACCTTTCTAGAGGTCTACCCACCTCTTCCTATAGCTTGAATCCTTTCCTTAATCTTTAAGGTATTTTTCTCTGATGTCCCCATTATTATCAATGTGGCCGATATTTCTTTGTCCTTATCTTCTACGCGTATTCTTTTATGTGATTTTCTTCTCCTTGATTCTTTTTCTTTCCAACCTTCTTTTTCTTTCGAGGGTCTCTCTCAAGACTGGGCTCCTTAATTGTTTGCAGTGAGGAAAAAAATTCTTCTTTGTTCATGTTACTAAAGTATTCCCAAGACACCCCAATGGTTTTCCTCTCCAAGGGTTTACAACCTATGAGTTTGATGAGGCCATGGTGGGCCAATTCCTGCTCATTCCCTTTCTTCACTTTGGAGCTAATTTATTTCATGGATTGCAAGAAAAAATAGGGAATACTAATTTTCCCTTTAGGGATTTGATGGAACATTTTTTTTTCGTTGGAATACACATCTCGAAAAACCTTCCAGGTACTTCCCCTCATTTCGAGGATGGTATGGGAGGTAAACCAACTAACTGTATTTTTGTCAACGTATATCGGTGTGGACATCAAGTGAGGCCCCTTATCCACAGAGGGAGTGAACTTGAGGACTTCACCTCGTGATCTCCTTCTTGTAATTGATAGTACTCAACCATTCAAGCTAATCCATCAGGCCATCCTTGGATGGAAAATGTTCCTTAGATGGTGAAAAAACATGAAATAATAAGCATAAATAATGTTGAGTCTTCCCTCATAGGTTATGTAGTAAACTTTCCCTCTTCACTCAATTCTTATTTTCCTCTGGATCCACATAGCTAAAGACGAATACATTATTTTCATATACGGTAGGATTTCTATCTTCCTTGTCCCAAGGAAGAACCATTGGGAGGATTGAGACCCTATTGATGATTTCCTCATTCACTTAATTTCCATGCCTCTTATAGTAGTAATGTAATCCTAGTTTCTAATGTTTTCGAAGTTATGTGAAAATTCCAAACCCAATTTATCATCATACCCTAGAAATTTCTCAAATTTCACCAACTAGTTTGACTGTTGAAGGACCTTAATGACCTCATAGTTATTATACACTTTAGATGTATTTTCGGGATCCCTTGGGTTAAATCCACCCCCCATATTGGAATTTGATATGTGGTTTGTTTGAGTGGGACAATTTGTAATTTAGAAGCACATGGAAAGATTACTATCCTTCAATACTTTGCAATAGAAGAGGTCAAACATGGGTACTTGAACTTTGGTTCTCTAGTTTGAGGGGAAAATATGAATGAAACTGGAGGTGCAGGTTCTTAAAAACTTTATTCAATCACCACAATACTGCTGAGGATGGATGAAGAGAAAATTAGACTGTGGGTTTTTTAATTAAAAATTATGGAAATAGGGTAGTGCCCATATTGGTAGGTTCTTGAGAATGATAGAAAAATTCAAAGTTTTCAATGATTTCGAGGTTACAAGATTCCAATATTTTATTCCTAAATGAGTGGTATTCATACCCAAGTTCAAATATGAAACCAAAATATACCTTACCATATCCTCAAGAAGGTAGGGTTTCAATCTTAAGGTTCCTAGGGATAAGGTCTGCTTTTGTGCCAAATTTCAGCTTCTCCTTGGATGACCATGGGTGGTGCACTCTAAGGGTAGTGAGTGACATCCTCCTATGCACAAAAATTACTTATATTTGACCCCCTATAATAGTTTTTGAGAATAAAGGTCTGGTTTGAAAAATGATGTCTAGGGAAACTCTATATACAAATTTTGAGTGAGGTACAATTTTTGAGTGTAGTAGCTAATTCTAGAGGGAGTTCCAAGAGTATTTTGGCCGAACTCCTAGACTTGGATTCTTGACCTCCCTATGTACATGGGATTTGTAGATGGTAATAATAGAGGAACTCAAAACCTTACTTCCAATGCATGAGTAATTTTTCTCCCACTGATTAGCTTCTAAAATTGGGAATGATTTGCACTGGTTGTGTGACCAATAATGTTTTCAAGTATAGTGTAGTCATTGAAAACTTAGTTGAAACAATTGAATTTGGTATATATCACCTAAGTTTCAACCTACATTTTCAATTCGTTGTTTCTCAATTGAACAATGTCTACCATGTGTACAATCCTACTCTTCTCCAAAATATTTTGCAAGTGAGACTCCTTGAGCATCATTTTTGAATTCATTACTTACATCCATGTGACAAGGATATTTCATGAATTTATTGGTTCATTATATAATTATGTCCTAAATTTGAATTTTTCACATTAATTCCATCAAGCATACATGTACATAATATTGGAAAAATTGCAATTAAATCATTTTTTTACTCATAAGTAGAATTGAAAGATCATGTCCAACATGTGTGATGTCCATACAATATTGTCTCAATAGAATATAATGATGAAAAATGTGGGCCTATGTGCCACCATAGCTAGTACACATTGTATTCTGGTATGCCTTGAATCGATTACTGGAAAGCTCATCCCAGTAGCAAAGAGTCCCAGTCAACACACACCTCAAGAGTTGTTTCCATAATGGAGGTACTCCCACCACATGGCATTGTAGGTCTAGTGGAATATCACGAGAGAGAGTTGGAGGCACTTTAATTTTCAAACCCTTAAGGTTACACTACACCTATAATATCATGGCTCCTACGTTTTCAATGTCAGTAGGCCTAATAAGTGTTGTTGGAGATACCTAGTTCTAGGGATCAACTTCTAGTTGTTGCCAGAATTAGTTTCTTGGGAAAATACTTGGATGGAATAATCCCACATCTACATCATTAGCCAAAGTTAGAATTGGAATCACACTAAAAACAATTACATACATCTAAAACCAAAAACTTAAGAGATATTAAATTTTTTCTAAAAACAATATTATTGATGAGGCCCCACTAGGCTCCTGGGGCCAAGATTATGTATAGATCATGTCAAAAGTTGGGGATATCATATGGGTAGTCAAGTATGCATACCATATTCTTGGATCACTAATAAAAAAACTCATTCGTGAAAGAATTGGCCACCTAACCACCTCCAGAGATGATACATCATATTGATCCACTGCTCCATCCTAGGATCTATTAGTCTTTGAAGAGTCACTTATAGATATGAGAAGATCAATGGAAGCCTCTTGAAAACAATTGAGAATAAAATGTTTCCATAACCAAAGTATTTATGATGACCATCTTTGAACATATGGAAAATTGATCGTCATTTTGGCAAGAATACATGAGCACTAGTCATAGATAGTCGACATAAGACACTGCACTCCATAGTGCATCATGGCACGAGAGGCTAGGTGTGGACATGAAGAATCCACAATGCTAGTAATGGTAAAAAAAAGAGTAAGAAGCCTAAGTTCTTGTATAGCTATAATAAGAACCTGGATGCTATTCTTCTCTATCCTTGGATGATGATGTAAATTAATATAATCAAAGATACTCCAGGTGGCTCCACCTTAACCTTTCCTCTTAAGGATCACCTACTCTCCTTGAAGAAACAAAAGGAGAAGAAACAATCTAGTAAGGAAATAAATTCCATCCACATCTATGTGCAATACCTCACCGTCAATGAGGAAGGAATATGAATATAGGTCCCACATACCCATTAATTTCTATAGGAGCTTGTTGTAATCTAGGGAAAAGTACGAGAATGTTACCAATAGTTCATTACACAAAGAAAAATATATGAGACAACACTATATATGTACACACACATAGACATATATGGAAACATACACAAAGTAGTGGGAGAACCAACAATATGCACTTTATTATGTATAAGAACAACCAACCTTTCCTTTGTTACATAGCCACANTATATATATATATATATATACTTGTGTATGCAATTACCTAACAGTCATAACTTCCTAACTACCTTGGTCGTTTGACCCTAACTAATTGTTTGAGATATTCATATACTTGACTTAGACAATCAACTTATTTGGTCGACTGGTGGGTCTAGTCGACTGGGCTAACTAGCCCCTACAACATTTCCTCCCTCAATTCCTTGCTTGTCCCAAGCAAGGAGGAGAGTGTTACTATTACATTGATAATAATTTTTAGAGAGAAAGATTACAATTTTTGAAATGAGAGAGAGAATGAATATTTATAATGAATGGATTTACTGGATCTTCCACTGTTCCCTTTTGCTGATGCTACTGGATTCTTTCAGGCCATTGTTGAAGTGATTTTGTAAGAGTAGAACGTATTTTTAAGGATGGAAATTTATTAGAAGAGTATGATTGGCATGGATAATTTTAAGGATGGGAATTTATTTTAAAATGTAGAAACCTTCGCAAATCTTAATAGTCCTTAATATGCCAACCATAAAATGTTTGGAGATATTTTTGTAAAAATATTCAAATTTCTAAGAATTTGATATAGTTTGTACAAATTTTTGGCGATTTGAAGGTTAAATAATTTTATCCTATATAATTTTGGAGAAACACTTTTAGAATGGTGAATCGTTTTTTGGGAAAAAAGTATGGAAAATTAGCCCATGTGCAAAATTTATCCCCTAAAATTTTCCTTGATGATTGAGAATAAGTATGCATTTATCAACCTGATCTCATTTAGTCTGGATCCTTCAAACTGGTTCAGTTGGTGTAGACTGTGATTTCTTGGATTGGGGGGTTCTCTCTCAAAACTTGGTTCTATCACCACTCTCATCGGATGGCTTTGGTTGTTGTGGTGGTCTCCTGAATGGAAGAATGACTATATTATTACTCTTGACCCCAATCCCTTGTTGATGTAGACGATAAATAAATACAACTCCCATTTCTTTGAATTGTGCAGGAGTCGATCGACAACCAGATGTTTCCAAAGTGCCTTAGATCAAACTGCATAGTGTCCCATTGGTGTTGCAGTATTCCACTAATGATGGAGAGAGAACCTTCTCTCCTTTGTGAAAAAAATTGAAGCTCATCATGTTACTGGTAGAACTTAGTCTCTCCTTGAGGGAATATCCATGAAGATGGAACAACTCTCATAAATTTCTTTCTACTTCACATGCAAACAAAATCTGCTTCCAATTGATTTTATTTCCCCTCCCTTGGTCATTTTATGGCAGTTATTGTACGTGTCTGGGGTGGTTGCTAGTGGAGGGAATGATGCCGACAATTATGGATCTGTACTACTTGATGTGATTTCTTCTCGTGTGATCACCTGGTCTTGTCATGGAAGAATCTGACTCGACATTATCTAAAACAAAAAATTTGGTTGGTTGGGCCAACAGGATTTATAATCTATGTCGATAAAGCCAACCTATCCTTCAAATTTTCCTTTTCACATCTGATGAACTTGTATTATAATTATACAAAGTTTTATACATAGAAATATATATTTGAAAAAATTAAAAGTATCTGCCGATTGATTTACCTTATGGTTTCTTTGGGCTGCCCCTGTTCTTCTGACTGCTCTATTTGGTTGACGGTTTCTTCTTCGATCATTCTAGGCCACTAGTGTAACTATATATTTGGAGTAAATTTTGTCGCTACTATGTATAAATGGAACCCATCATTTCCCTCTACTATAATTTCCGAGGTTACTGATTGATGACTTGCAATTGGGAATTTAGACTCTGACATAGTTGGGTTGAAAAATTGGAACCTCTTCCTATGTGGTGAATTAGAAATCGACTGTTATGCAAGATGTTGTGGTATACCTTCAAATGCAGTTTGATATATTTTCAGAGCCATCCATTGTATATGATGGGACAATGTATGCCACTCATTAATTGAGTAATGCATCTCCAAACCCAACATTTTCAACTATGTTAAGAAGTCCAATTTATCTGTTATGGAGGCATCTTGCACCAAGGTCAACTCCATGTCAAACTTTTCCTCTACTTTGTGTATATTTTCCATGATTTTTTGAGGTTTCTGATGGAATTATATTTTTCCATCTGGGCCTTCTTCCCTTCTTGAAGCCACTCTCTTTCCTGTTATGATAGATGTAGCTGCAATTATTTCTCTTTTGTGATCTGGGTTGCCAGAGCCATCTTCAGTTTTGGATCAATTGTCATATCTTTTGTTTTTCTTAAGTCTGTGATCACTATCTTTTGGGCTATTAGCTTACTATTGGTTGAGGAAAAATAACAAAGTCAGTTACTTACTGCAGTATTTAATGCAACTGCTTGTTTGGTTTCCCCATCTAAACTTTGTCTAACTTCCTTGAATTTCTCATAATTTTCCTCGAGTATCGTTGTTGTATGATTGACAACTAAATTTTGATTAGCTATCATTGTTTTCCCATGAAGTTGATTCATTTCCTCATTTTATCTCTTGATATACTATATTTCCCACTGATTTCAAATATTTCCCTCGACCACTGCCTCAACCGGTCCCTTGAAAGCTTCCAAGGTGTTTGTTTCCTCTATTAGTTGTTCCATACTGAGTTTTTCTTTAACTAGAGTCTTGAAGCCTTGCAATACCTCTTTCTCTTTGTTGTTAGGATATTTAGACACTTAGGAGTTGATTAATATTAACTTGTTCTAATGTGTTGTGAGGTAAAAGTGTGTTTCTTTAGTATGCATTAGTAGTTAGGTAATCTGACAGTCATGATATGTTTCCGACATAGAGTGATCCGACGATTCATATTATCCTTGATATTAACGGATACATAGATCCATGGCTTAACACCTGATTAGTGCATGTTCTCTATTTAAAGAGCATGAATGGTCATTTGCCAATGATTGATTGTGAGAAAATCTCTTGTAAATATCTTTGTAAATTTTTCTTTTGCATTAATAAATTGCTCCAAGTGGCCGCATTGGCCAGGGTTGTGGATTCTTCCCCACATGGGTTTTACCACGTAAAAACATCAGTGTGTTGATATTTTCTCTAATACCAAATATGTGAACAACAATTTTACAAGCTAATGTACCACACAATGCATCCAAATGCAACACACTGTTCCATATACACCACCAAAAAATGGTGTTGTTGAGAGAAAGAATCACACATAAAGGAAATGGATAATTGTATGATCCAATCTAAGGGATTAAGTCTTAATTATTGGGTGGAATCCATTAACTATGAAAATTACAGAGTAAATCACACTCCCACAAAGGCTCTAAAAAATATAACATAGAAAGAAGAATGGAATAAAATTAAGCCAGATGTAATCCACTTCTGTGTATTTGGCAGTGTGGCATATATTTACATTCCTAATGGAAAAAGGAAATATTTACAACCTAAAAGTGAGAAGTGTATTTTTGTTGGTTATTCTGAAGATGTCTAAGGATACAAACTTCTTCAACCTCATTCTAATGAAATTATTATTAGAAGAGATATTAAATTTGATGAAAATATCTAGTCCTACGAGCCTAATTAAATGTTTGTGCCTTCTTTGGCCTATGAGTCATGTTCGGTGTTTGTACTGTATTATGTTCCTATTCTAGTTTCTTCTTCTTCAGATGATGACAATGAGGATGAAAATCCACCTTTTGCTTCTCATCTTCCTCCAGATGAGTCCATTGAACATGAACCTGCACTGACACCAACACCAAAGCTTCTCCGATGGGTCCGTTCAATTAAGAAGCAACCGGTGATCTTTTCGGTGATCCTTCAAATCAATGTCGAACACGTTCATAGTTCCAATGAGCTTCTTCTCTTTTGGATCAATTTTTAGAGATTCATGATCCAAAGACATTTGTATAAGTTTTAGGTCATCAAGATTGGGTTACAAAAATGAATGAAGAGTATCATTCCTTAATGGAGAATGATACTTGGTTTCTTGTACCTCTTTCGAAAGGAAGAAAAATTGTCATATGTAAATGGGTGTGTAGAAATAAGTATGCATCAAATGGAAGTATTGAAAGACATAAGGCCCGATTAGTTTCCAAAGGATTCTCTCAAGTTGAAGGCATTGAATATACTTAAACCTTTTCCTCCATAGCTAAAATGAGTTCCATCTGGCTTGTTCTTTCCCTTATTGCCTCACATAAATGGGAGGTCCATCAGATGGATGTTAAATCCACCTTATTTCATGGGGATTTCCAAGAAGAAACCTACATGGAACAACCTCCTGACTATGTCCAGAATGACTCCAACCTTGTTTGCCTCCTTAAGAAATCTCTTTATGGTATTAAAAAATCTCCTCGAGCTTGATATGCCAAAATGGATTTCTTTTTTCTTGATATCAAATTTTCTAGATGTCATCCTGACCCTAATGTCTATACCAAGAAAGTAGGAAGCCATATCATAATCCTTTTTCTTTATGTTGATGACCTTATCCTCACTAGTAGTGACCCAAAACTTTTAAACCATGTGAAAACTAGCCTTAATAAGAAACTTGAAATGATCGACTTGGGATATTTACACTATTTCCTTGGCCTCCAAGTTTTGCAAACCAAGAAAGGATTTTTTTTTTCCCAATCTAAGTATGCTTGTGAATTTCTTCATCGATTTCACATGAAGATTCTAAACCAACCCCTTCTCCCTTCCAGTTTGGAGTCAAACTTGTTTCCACTTGTACTTCTCCTGAAGTTGATGCCACTTTATACCATTAGTTAGTATGTAGCCTCTTATATTTGACTCATAACCATCTTTATATTTCCTTTATTGTTGGTCTTGTTTCCCAATATATGAAAACACCCCATGAAAGTCATTAGAAAGGAGATAAAAGGATACTTTGGTATGTCCAGGGTATAGTTCAGTTCAAGATACATTACAACTTAGGGATGACTCCTTTATTGGTTGGTTTCACTAATTCATATTGGGATGGGGACCCTGATGATCAAAATTCTACTGTAGTTTTTGTTTTTTATCCTTGGTTCACGACCTATCACTTGGTCCTGTAAGAAACACCATGCTATTTCTCTTTCTTCAGAAAAACAAGAGTATTGAGCAATAGTTAATGCAAGTCAAGAAGTCTTGTGAATTTGAAATATCCTTTTAGAGTTTGGATTCTAGCAGTAGCATCCGGCAACCCTCTGGTGTGATAATTAAAGTTCCATCAAGCTTGCCAAAGATCCATTTCAACGTTAGCGCAAAAAACACATCGAGCTACACATGAAGTTCATCCAAAATCTCATTTACGATCGAGTTATTGAAGTGTTCTTTTTCTCCATAGAAGATCAATTTGCTGACATATTCACAAAGTCTCTTACAAAAGAAAAGTTTTCCAAACTTCAATATATGTTAGGAGTTCAAGAAGTTGTCATTAAGGGGGGATATGCTCTAATGCCTCTTTCCTTCTCCTATTGTGTCGCCTTTGTAAATCCTTCAATCCTATACCAAGTTGTTCCTAAGGGGGGATGTTTGGATATATATACATTTAGGAGTTAGTTAAGATCAACTTTGTCTAATGTGTCGTTATATAAAAATGTGTTTCTTTAGTATGCATTAGTATGGATTTTTAGTTAGGTAATCCGACGGTCACGATATGTTCCCAACATAGAGCTATCCAATGGTTCATATTCTCCTTGATATCAATGACTACAATGATCCATGACTTAACACCCAATTGGTTCATGATATCTATTTAAAGAGAATGGAGGGTCATTTTTCGATGATTGATTGTGAGAAACTCTCTTGTAAATCTCTTTGTAAATTTTTCTTTTGCATTAATAAATTTCTCTAAGTAGTCACATTGGTTGGGGCCATGGATGATTCCCCACAGGGGTTTTACTATGTAAAAACATTGGTGCGTTGATATTTGATCTACTTGCATGAGTGGTTATTTAAGGTATTCATCCTCGGTTGGAATACTTGTCTTTTCAAACATTTGTCTTTTCTTTATGAAAGTCGATCTCCCCCCTTCATGGCCCTTTTTCGTCTGCTTGTCGACTCCTTTGTAACTTCATTGTAAAGGTAAAACAATTTGGGCAACATATGCTACTAATGGATCAAAGATCATTTTTGTGGTCGGGTTGGATGAGCCAACTGGTCAGAATGATGTGAAAGTGATAAACTAATAAACTAAAGACTAAAGACTATCATATAGTCTATGCATAACAATTAACACTTATCCATAATGACATACATTCATATAGTTTACTATGTAAACTATCATATGGATTCCATAGTACTAACACTATCCATGTCAATAGGTATATATATATATATATATATATATATAGTTTATCACATAAACTAGCCTATGGATACCGTACCTTAACTCTATTCATATCAACATATTTACACATATATTGTTTACCATATTATCTATCTCATGGATACTATATACTAACACTACCATAACATAAATATATCGTTTAATATATAACACTAAACCCATCCATAGTATTGCATGACGTTTAATATACAGTTTGTTATATGGATACTATCACGACATAAGATTTTGGCCCAACGATATAGTTATCGTTTAACACATAGATTGCTACAAGATTAACATAACGCTAGCAGTATTCCCCAACGATATACCTGCCATTAATCATAAGGATTAAAGTGTTGGGAACCATAATGAAGTATGACCTTAGCTTAGAGTAGCGAGCATATACCATTACACACGTAAAGTTTGTAACCCTAACTGACTGGAAACATGACTCAACAATAAATTGGTTTGATTTTTTTTTAATGGAGGATGTCAGTATGGATCCTGTAGGCATTTAACCCCTGGATATCCCATTAATGGAGCAACCTGAACTGTACCTCCCAGACTTGACACTTCTGCCACCGCATCCAATGTAGACTCGCCATCTCCACAGTTTCACATGGTAGAGGTACTGGCGCGTACCTATTGCGTTACTCCTCTAACGAGGCCCCGAGGTAAAAATTGTCCATTGTTGCCGCTTTTATCTTGTAACAATTTGTCTCTGCGCTGAAATGAGAAAATTCCCCTTTTGCTATATGCTAACCCTTTCCCTTTCTCTGCATGTCCAACGACTTGGGAGCTCATCACTGGAAAACAAAATGGTAGGAGGAAACACATCTCTAGTTCTTATTATACACAAGGTAAGTAAGATAATACTATTACTTATGTTTGCCATGAATGAATACTCTGTTGATGAAATTTAAGAGGGGTCTATGGATAGACTCCCCATCCCGCTCTCTGTTAAGGTTTTACATGTATTATCGTTGCACCACCTTAAGCATTCTTCTCCCAAGGTTACTCTCTATTTAAGAGACTCCCATTTCGCTCTTTGTTAAGGTTTTTCATTGTATTATTATTACACCACCCTAATCATTTTACTCTCGAGGTTACTCTGTGTTTAAGGTTCGGGTCTGGAGGCTATTTCCTTTTCCTTGGTGTCTGTTGTTCTTCTGCCCATAATTGTTATGGCTCTTTCATGGCCCGAAATGTTTTTAAGGGTTGAACCCTGGTCTGTTTCCTTCCCGACTTATCTATTGTCAAATTTTGTAGGGATTTTCATGGTCACCATTTACACATATATACATATTCAATAACCCTTTGTGGGAAATCCCTCTATTTATATTCTGGGTAGAATAAATCCTCTGTGGGAGTTTTTGTGGGTTTTGTCCTGTGTAAAATTATAAATCGTACTGTAAATTCCTCCGTGGGAATTCGTAACTAAGCTTTTTGTAAACTATGTTAGCACTCAGTGGGGATCATAATTTACGCTCTGTGTGTACAGTAGCGTTATTTACCCCTGTGCGGATCCATAATTAAGCTCTGTGTAGAATACATCAACACTGTATAAATCGTGCCTTATGCTCTATGCATACACAAATGTTACTCACCCTCGGCGGGGATTCATGAATATAATGTGTAACATATATTAACACCCGATAGATAGTAATTCATGTTCTGTGTATGCAAAAGCATTTCTTACCCGCTGTGGGGATTCATGATTTCGTTCTGTGTAAAATATATATCATTCTTCTGTAAATTGAAGTTCATTCTTTGTGTATGCAACATGTTATTTACCCTCTGTGGGGATTCATGAATTCACTATGTAATATATATATCAACATTTTGTAAATCGTAATTCATTCTCTCTGCATGAAAACATGTTATTTACCCTCCGTGGGGAATTCGTAATTGGGCCCTATGTAATTATAGATAGCAGCCTTAATCCTTTGTAGGAATTGTAGATTTACGCTCTATGTAATTATACTACACTGTGTAAATCGTAACTTATGCTCTATGTATACAAAAGCATTATTTACCCTCTGTGAGGATTCATAATTGTGCTCTGTGTGTTTATTTTAACACTATATAAATCATAAATTATGCTCTGTGTATACAAAATCATTATTTACCCTTTGTGGGGATTCGTAATTGTGTTAAGTGTATTTACTTTATCACTGTATAAATCATAACTTATGCTCTGTGTATACAAAATCATTATTTACCCTCTGTGGGGATTCATAATTGTGCTCTATGTGTTTATTTTAACACTGTATAAATCATAACTTATGCTCTGTGTATACAAAAGCATTATTTACCCTCTGTGGGGATTCGTAATTGTGCTATGTGTATTTACTTTATCATTGTATAAATCATAACTTATGCTCTGTGTATACAAAATAATTATTCACAGTTACATTAAATTAATGATGGGGCCCTGTTTTGTTTTGCGAAGGTACCCATCAGCTGATTTTGGGTCCACTCCTCCCCCTTTGGATCATGAAGAGATTGTCGCACAAGAACAAGTGGCGATCTGGTTCTTCTCCGAATTCAAGCTAAGTATTGTTTTGACTTATTCGTTATACTTTAATTTCCATATAATGAAAATACTAGCATATATTACTAAACCCCTCATTTTTCTCCTTTTGTAGCTTTATGCAATCGAGGGAAGCAGATCTAGGACACCTATTTCTAGAAAGGTATTCGAGTTCGGATCTAGGCGTACCTTACTTTGATTACAACAATATTCTCTATGTACTTCTTAGAATTATGTTTACATTACAAGTTACTGTGGATATACTATAATATTTTGAACATTGCTCGATTGAATACAAGGGTTGATTTCGTAAGATACTTTGAGTTCACCACTATGTTTCTGTAGTAATGAAAGTTGTATTCAAAATGTTATTCTTTCTATCTATTCTCTGTGGTGTTATACCGATCTGAATAGAAATTCAACATAAATAAATCAACATTCAATAGGAACATAACAACCGTTCTATTTTTCCTTTATGCATGAACACATATGTATGTATATACAATCATTCATATCTATATAACCATGCTTAACGACCACTAGGAACATGAAACAATTCTCTCATTTCTTTATGTAAGAATACATATGTGTGTATATACAATCATTTATATATAGGTATAACCCTGTTTAATGACCAATAGGAACACACCCCACTTCTTTCATTTCTTTATGTATGATTACATATATGTGTATATACAATAATTTATATATATTTATAACCCTATTTCATGATTAATAAAACATACAATAGTACTACTGTTTCTGCAAAGTGAGCACATATATATGTATATGCCATCATCACATAAACCATCACATTCCTAACAAATAATAATCAAGCAGAATATTGACAAGAAATGAAAGTAAAGGTACATATCTGAAAATCTGATGCTGGGACACAAATGGAACATCCACGTTCCACCCAACCGTAGAAAAGAACAACCAAGTTCACTTGCCCTGTTCACCCCCTATCTTGACCATGAGTCCATAAGGGAAAACTGAAATGATCCTCTTTATCTATAGTAATCGTCCATAGCTCAGAAATTCCTTTGCCTCACACTCACAGTGTTCATAACAACAAATAATAGATTCCATTTCTCCAACATACTAAGCAACATCGTGCCTCCTCCATATGTTGTTTTTATATGCATCTTGTGCCTAGGTCTTTCCTTCCCTCCTTAGGAAATTCACAACTTTTCAAATCCATGATTTTTAGGGGCTGCTAGTGGTCAAATCCCACATTCTCCACTTGTAAAAATCAGCCTTGAGGTAACTCAAATCTTTTCCCCACTCATGGAGTCATGGTCAACCATTTTTAACCTGATTGTTCCATTTGTCTTCCAACATGTAATTTATAAAAATTCTATCTTTCAAATGTGTCACAATAAAATAAGTTAGTTGGGCAAGTCAAATATTTTCTGAATAGTCATCAAATAATAATTGCAGTAATAAAATTCCAAATTTGGATTTGCCATAAATGGCAAATAATTTCCAAATCTGAATTTTCCAAAAATGGAAATTTATTCCCAAGTACACTTAGGATTTAATATTCTAATATTTTTGGGGATATTAAACCAAATCTCTCACAAGAGGGAGAGTTATGATTCAAAATGAGATCTTATGATCTCTATTTATACTAAAAGTAGCTAACATAGTTTGTCCACAAATTAAGGAGTAAAACACAAGATTAGGGGTCAACATCCCTAATATTTTCCCCTTAACAAAGTAATATTAAACAATTCACTTAAAATTTCACTTTTTGCACAAATAAAACCCTAATTTAGAAGGAAGTCACCCCTTTAGGGGACATTTTTCCACATTGATGAAGTTCTTGGTGTTGGAGAAGCATGGATAGGCCTCCAAAGGCCACATGTCAAGAATATAAGAACTCTCATCATGGTGAAGACCATTCTCCTCCTCAAACGTTCATGTGTCAAAAGAGTGACACCTCGCCACCATGCCCTAGTCCCCAAGATCATGACATCAATCTCAAAAGTGAAACGTTTTTCCCCTCCTGGGAAAATTGTTTGGAAAGTAAGGGGTGGGATAGGTTTTCCAAGTCATCATGAAGGTCATCCAAATTGGATCTCTCTCATCTGGTATATGGGCCCCTGACATCCAACCTGTGGGATTTTATCCCCATGGAAGCACAAGCTAGGCTTGTTCTCCCAAAACTGTCCACCAACTAGGCCCTACAAAGACAAATGAATACACCCTCCAAGGATCTCAAGTCATAACATCCTGATAAGTGAATCCAATCAATAAATAATCCATTTAAGAATGTGCATAAAATATCACTATATCAAACAATTAACAACTCAAAGACACTATGTGACTTGTTAAGATTAAATATGGGAGGGTTAACGAGGTGTCCTATTGGGTAGATTTCTCCCTAGGTCAAGGAGAGCTTCCAAGAGGTCCCTCTCTAAGCCATGTAAAGTGTATGAGGTGGTTGGGGCCAAGAATCAATGTGAATAGGAATCATGAAATACAAGGGGTCGTAGTGTCTCATTCATGGGTGCCTTTGTAGAGGGTGTGTGGTACCTTCGTTCGCAATGCACTGTTTCCAAGCCCATCGATTTCCTTTTATCTTTCTTTCTTTATTCTATTTCAATATAGCATAAGGAGATATTGAAGTTCACTACCCTAGCGTGGTGACTAGGTGGTGGAAATGTCACCCACAAACACCTAATGGAAATGAGAAGGCTGGCTCGTGATGAGACCCCATTTCTCTCATCCATGCAACTAAGAGCCATTGCCTTGGCATGATGACCAAATGATGACAATGTCATACCACTAGATATATATGGACATGATAGGTCGAATCGTGATGATACCTCCTATCTTTCAATTAACCTTTTAATCATTCTTTATTATATTGTGGGTCCCCTTTATTCAAAGATAAGCGTTTCATTTCTTTCTTGGGTGATCCCTTGGCGAATCATCTGGAAGGTTTATATAAGGCTTTTATATTTTACCCAACATCAACCCCTCTGGGGCTTTATCCCCTTCTTCCCATAGAATGAGGGACAACCCCTTCTTGGGTCAATACACCCTAAAATCCAAAGAGATAAGGAAATGGAGGGGAATAGTGATGGAAAGTGGTAAGTATGGTCAAGAATGGTACAATGACTCATTAAGGGAGTTCCCAGTAGCAAACCCATCCCCAAAGAAAACCACTTACTAGGGACCAATGTCAAACACCAAAGTGAAGCATGGAAAAAGGCATAATTTCCAAGCACATATCATGAAATATAGAGCAATCTAAGATAAAACATAATCAAACGGATTGAATATTGAAATTATTCTCACCATAATATTGACTTGTACCTCATGGAGCAAGGCCCACTACCTTCCAGAAGCCAACTAGTGTGGTGGATTCCATCTACAAACCTATGACCATCTATGGTGGTGAGTGGGTTTTCCATCTATGCAAAGGGTACTACTAGTCATGTAGTCTCTAGACACTCCATATCTGCAACCTAAGGGCCTCGAGACATCATCTCCGTAGTTATCAACAAAATTGGGATAACATATGACTCTTATTTGGGGAAATGTGATAGTCGTATAGTGCATGAGAACCACAACATCTCCTGGTAGACATGTGTCTGCAAGGAAACATCAAACTATCAAGTGCATGATGGTCTACTCATCCTTGTTCTTATATGATCATAATCAAAACCAACTAAACTAGAAAAATAAAATTTTGACATTTTTTCAAAATAATTCTAAACTAAGCATGAAATCAATATGCAAGTAGAGAAAAATGAAAATGAAATGCATCTAAACTAGTATGAGCAATCAAGATTCAAATGTATGGAATTAATATGACTTACCTAGGGAATGGGCCCTAATGAAGTCACGTGACTTGGATGTGAGGACGGAGAAGAGACCCATCTACTATAATTGGCATATTTCTCCCATCTAATGGTGTCAGATAGTACCTTTCTTTGTCATACTTCTTCCTGATGATGTAAGGGCCAAGCCAAGAATTGTTATCTTTATGTTCATATCTGGGCTTTCCATTTATTTTGTCCGACATGAGCAAAAAAATTCCTTCACTGAAATTGATGCAAGGTGTATTCTCATCGTATGGAGGATCTGTGTGGATTGTATCTTCGATGAATCCTTCATTTTTCTCATCTTCCTTTTGTATAATATGAATAGATTCCGACTACTTCTTATGGTACTGTGTAGTCTTCTTTTTATCTATCCATGGGAGAAACATATCTACTGCATCTTCCTACATGAAGGGTAACTCGGATGAATCATACTCAATAATCTGTGGAGGCATATCATGGTAGTGTTCACTGGCATAGTTGCCCCCCCTCAAATTCATCACATGTGTATCTTGCTTTTCCCTGTTATGTAAGATCTCATATGTGGCATCACCCATGGTAATGTATGCATGTGTAAGGTTCATACTAAGGAAACCTCCAAGGGTTGAGGACCAGGTCCTCGACAAGAGCATCCCCAAGGCATCAGGGACATCGATCGCCGATATGTCGATGAGAACGCTGATATGTGGAAAATCTATCAGAAATACCTCAATGTCTTCACATATTCCCAAGACCTTAACTATTCTTGAAACAATACCACAACCATTTCCATAAGGTCTGTTTGTCTTCAAACCAAGTTGTTTGATCACCTTCAATGATATGACATTTGTTGAGGCCCCTGAAACAAGTATGAAATTGTTCAAGCATAGGCCATACGTGCCTAATGAGAGATAGAAGGGAGGGTTCTTGTATTTTGGTTGATTGATATACATAGTTTTTAACATGATGGGAAGATCCTCTTTCTCAAATGGCACTTGTAATATCCTCAAAACTTCCCTTTTTACATAATGGATATTACACATCTCTGTCACTGGGACTGTCATATTCATTTTTCCAAACATGTTTGCAACATCTATATTCAACTAAATGTCATCTACATGAGTTTTCTTGGGAAGCAACTCACATACCGATGGTGGAGGTGGTGGGGCCACCTTTTCTACTAGTGGAAGAGGAGTATCAGGCTGTGATAGAGGGGA
>JASDQU010221217.1:4708-15377 GCA_032191745.1 Picea mariana
GAAGAGGTCTTTCTGGGAACTTGCCTTTTTCTGTGGACACTAGCCCAATAGGAAGCCTTGTCCTTTTCCCCAGACTTGTATTGCAGGCTTGTGTAACGTCTTTGAGCTATTGATTGATGTATTAGGGATTTTATGCATGTGTTTAATAATATTAATGATGAAATGTGATTGACATCGCCATGATCCCTGTGACTGATGAGCCCATGGAGGGCATACCTTTTGATGTGTAGGACCATACTCAACGAACAGGTACCATTTGGATCGGTACACATGGGGAGATGATCAATTCGGACCTCCATGGGACTGAAGAGCCCACCAGATGGATGCTAAGACCCCATCAGGGGGCAGAGACAGGACAGAGGTTGATCAAAGTCTTTGCACTAGAGAAGAAGAGGACGTTCCACCAGAGGCACCCCAGCATAGCTTAGCCTAGGCGGATGAGCCCTTTTCACTGAGACGTTGACCTTGGAAAGCCTAGGACGTCACCTTTGATGACCATGATGTCATCCATACTATTGGACGTCTTTGGAGGCAGATTGGGCAGCAGTGGAATGTGTGGCATGTTGGAGAAGCCCCTGGGGGGCTAACGTTTTTCTCCAGGATGTTTCATTTCCCCTAGAAAGGGCTAGCGCCTCCCTTAGAGGGGATTTTACTCTCTTTTCTGCTTATTTAGAGTTTTTGTTTGACAATTTATTGTAAAACAATATGATTTTGATAATTTGGCCTTGTCGGCCTTTTACCTGACCTAAAATGTAAAATTAGGTCAAGGTTTTGTATAAATGAGAGATTTTCACTCTCATTTTATCATCACAACTTACTCACTCATTAGTGAGGTCTGAAATTGGCGCCCTATCTTGGGTTATTGGATAATTTGGTGATGTGCACTTGTTGAAGGAAGGTTATTTTGGCATATTTTGGTTTCTCTCTTGAAGGAAGGTGTTACAACTAGGGTTTGCACATTTATTTCTTGGTGAATTGTAAGTATTTTTTCTACAAAACTTCTTGAATGAATGGTTGTAGTTTAATTTCTTGCATGTATATATGATTATTGCTGAACAAAAACCCTAGGTGACAAGCACACAAGTAGGTCCTTGTCTCATGTCCCCTAATAGAGAGATTTTCAGCCATTGAAGAGGAAAAAGAGAGCCTAGCCGTAGCTACACTCCTTTCTCCTCTTCTCCCTTTGCTAGTCGTACCTGTTTGAGCTCAAGAAGGAGAAGACGTCCCAAGCCTAGGTTATCTACACTTAGGGTCATTTTCTTCTAGGGTTTGACAATAGAGCCTTGTTGTAGCAACACTCCCTAATTTGACTCTCTTGTCTTGACTTTATCTTTCATGCTAGCTGTTTTTGCCATCAAAGGAAGGAGGAGAGAGCACGAGGCCTTGCCATAGAAACACCGGAGTGAGCCTCTCTCCCCTAGGGTTTTGTTTCTAAGGCCCTGCCATAGCAACACTTCAGAGCTCTTCCCTCCAGTCCTTAGCCGTCCTCCTTCAACCCTTGCATCCTTCTTTAATTTGACTCCATTTTACCCTAGAAGGCACTGATCCGAAGACCTACAGCGTTGAAGTGAAATTGATCAAAACAACTCTCAAAACCCTTTGAAATCTTAAACCCTAACTACACTAAGCCTAGCTCTAGCTAACCCTACTAACCCTAAATGCTGACGTCACTCTTTGCTATTGTATCATTGATGAAGCAACGTTTTGTCTTTTGAACAATTGAATGGTGATTTAGGCAGAAGTTAATTGAAGTGTTGGTTTATTACATTGAATGCCTCATCATTTTAATAATTATTGATGAAGTGACATGATCTTTACTGTTATTGATAAACATTGACTCCGTCAATATTTATATTCAAATTGCTTACATTGAATATCAGATAGTTGTTGATATATATGAAGTACTAACCAAGCTTGCATATATTAGTTTATTGTTTCTTTGTTCTCGGGTAGGGATTCTACTTGGTTATTACTTCCAGTTATCTTTATTGGCTATAAAGCCGGACTATCTGCTTGTTGGTGATCTATGAAAGGGGTGAAACTTATCTTCATCCTATTAACCTTTGCCCTTTCAAAGCCCCAGGTCACCAGGGACGCCTCCCCTGGGCCTAACCTCCCTAAAGAGAAAGAACCTCCCATCGTGGTGACATTGGGTGCGATAGGTTACTGTTACACTAGTTTGGCCTTCCATCTCATAGCCTTTTTTTCCAACTACAAACTGTGCGATAACAAGGCTCGTGAGCAATTTCTCTCGAGGTGAGAGAATTGCTAGGGAATTGATTTCTTGAAGGTGCTAAACTGCAGCTACAGGGCTCTGAGACTTCCTGTCCGACCTGTTGTTGAAGCCTTGGAAGGGAAGTGGGGCAGCCGAAGGACTGTTGAGCAGAGAAGGGGCACACTTCTTGGGGTGGGGCAAGCATGTGGGGAAAGAGGGACTGTAGGCTATTAGTTGAGTGAGCACCTGTGACAGAGTCTTTCCTGTTGTCTATGAACCATTAGCCTAGTTAGGAATCCCTTTACCCGGGTGGAGTTTAGTCCCAGCTCGAGGGTGACCCACTGCTGAGAGTGATGAGCAGTGTGGTCTAACGTTGGGAGGTTCGTGGAAGGTCTGCACACAATTGGTGATATTCGTACCAAGGTAAGTGTCAACTGTGATAAATTTACATGTTGCATTGCTATTTACGTGCTTATTTTTATGGGTTATCATATGTGTAGTTATAATTGTGTTTATTTTTATGGGTATTGTCTGTATATGTTGCATGTATATGTTTACCGTTATTTCAATGTGAATCCGTGCATTTACAGAACGTATTTGTCTGTTACATGTTATATATAAAGCTTCCACAAGAGTTCTGTGTGTGTGTATGTTTTAATTACATGCAATTCGAAAAATATATGTGGCATAGCTCAGTTTGGATGCTAGGTATGTTACAATATGTTCCACAGAGAGAACGAAAGAGTTCTCTGGCGTAGCGTGGCCCGGCATGGATGGTCGGGGACGTTACAACATGGTATTAGAGCTTCAGTTTTCAACACTAAGCCTGGATGGGCCGAGCAATTTGAGTTGAAGTGAAATTTCACGGAGGATTTATTTCGAAGTGGCCAAATTTCGAGTTGCAGAGCATCCATGGTTAAAATAAACGACGACGCAGAATTGGGAAAAGTCGCAATTTATGTTGTTAAATTCACGGGAAAATCGAGAAATTCGGCCAAGTGGTTAGGTATTACTGGTTTTATATCTGCTCTAGCAAATTTGGACTTGGAATTGGTCAAATTTGCAGTTACAGTGAAGCCATGACAGATGGAGCGAATTTACTAAATTAAAATTCTCAATTCGTGAATTGAATTTGGGAAAAATCCATTCTAGAAATGTCAACCCACAACAAATTGTTTTTACCGAGGTTGAATTGCTGTTATCGGGGTGAAATTGAACGAATTTCGTGGTTGCAGAATGTCTATGGCAAATTGGGGAAAAAGTTAGGAAAAAACACCAATTTCTGCAGCAGAATTCATGAGGAATTGATGTGCATAAAAATGAATGTGCGCGGGTGGGCGCACTAAAAATGCACGTTGCACAGTAAAAGCTTGAGATATGTAAGAATTTGGCATTGCACGGAAAAATGTTAGCGTGCGGGTGTGCACGCTAAAATTTGATACCGCGTGGAAAAATAGTGGTGTTGGTGCGCACACTAAATTTTGACACCGCGTGGAAAAATGTTGGTGTGCGGGTGTGCACACTAAATTTTGGGCGCCGCGCAGAAAAATGTTGGTGTTGGGGTGTGCGCTCTAAATTTTGGGCGCTGCGTAGAAAAATGTTGGTGTGCGGGTGTGGGCACTAAATTTTGGCGCCACACGGAAAAATAATAATGGCGCATGTGGTGTGCGCAAGATTGGCAGAGCGTAGAGGAGTTTGGTTGGTGCGCGCACAATATGAGTATAAGTTGTCACACGACAATATAGTAAATGATGCACGCAAACTATAGGTGTGCAGTGGTGCAACGCGTCGAGTGAAATGCACGCAGAATATCAGTGCATGATACAAAAACTGCACGCGGTGGATATTGGCGTGCGTTATAAAAGTAGTGCGCGCAAGTTATTGGCACGACAGAGAAGTGAGACACAATGGTTTTAAAGTGCGCGAAGCATGATTTACCTTGTGTTGTTGCTGCGCATGGTAAATATGGGTTACAGGTTGAAATTTGTGCACATGAAGTCGTTTGGAGGGTGAACAACAACAGAAAACCAACGATTTTCTGCAACGTTTTATATCATTTGAATGTCATCTTTTTGTAGCATTTTTTGAGGCCCTTAAGAGCGTTTTTAGCAACGCAAAAACCACGAGAACAGAGTGTGCCTTGTCTTTGCAGCTCGAATAAAAGATCTCGGAGAGAGCTTTCTAATGGTGTAAACTGTTCGTCAAATGGATCTTTTATGAGAAAGTTATAGCACAAACAATGGCAATTAAAATTTAAGACCCATCTAATTTCAAAGAGCCATAACTTTCTACTCCGGAATCAGATTGAGGTGCAGGAGTAGTTAATAGAAATCTATTGAGCCATAGAAGATAGTCCCATAGCTCAATTAAATTTCTAGGCATGTTAAAAATGTTTAAAATGGAAAAGAAGGTACCTGTAGCATTCCAAACCAAAAACACAAATTGGCCTAGAACTTCAACAAGCTATAACTAGCAGCCAAGAACCCATAAAGAGCTGAAACTTGGACAAAGTGTCCATAATATGTATATGAAGAAACCCAATTGAGATCCTATGAAAAATCCAAAGGAGTAGGTGCAAAAATGCATAATTACAACGCAGAGTTGCGCCAAGTAAAAGTGTGAACAGGAAAATTAATGGGCAAATTTCTAATAATCATAACTTTCTTCTCAAGACTCAGAATTGAGCATGGGAGCAGGCGTTGGAAAGGTGTTGGAAATTGGAATATAATCGTCCACCCAGAAAATTGATTTGGGCATTCCATGTTTCAGGAAATCAAAAGAAAGAATTCTGATATGTATTATTGAACCAGAATGGTTCATATTTTCATGAAATTGTTGAAACAGTTAGCCTGACAAAGTTTTGTTGGGTGCACATTTTGCAGAGTTAACAAAAACTAGATCAGATTAGGATCAGCTTAGAGTCCAAAGTAATGGAAGAGGCACAAGGGACTTACAGTCAGGAGGATGAGATCAGAGGGATGGATGTCCATTTGGGCATTGAAGGAACAAACTCCAATGGACATGGAAAAGGAAGGGATAAAAACATGAATATGGTAGAGACCATTAAAAATTTGCAGAAGGATGTCCAAAGCCATAAAGATGATAATGAGATCCAAGGAGCAGCAGTATAAGTTCAACATGAAGTTAATGTAGAGCTTGAAGAAAATAGAAAAGAAATTAGATAAGGAGAGTGGCTCAAGCAAATCAGGAAGTTACAGGTCTCTTGATAAGAAAAGAAAATCAAGAAGTGTTAGCAGACATCATCATCACTCCCTGAAGCATTCCAATAAGAGGGCACACAACAACTCAAGTCCATCCCCTGTCAAGAAGCATAAGAGGTCTGGGGTGGATGAGCTATGAGGAGAAATGAACAAAATCAAACCTCCTACATTTGGTGGTGAGCACAAGAAAGACGAAGATGTAGAGACATGGTTGTTGGGCATGAGAAAGTATTTTCAATTGCATAATTATTCTTCTCATGCAGAAGGTAGAATTGCTATCTATCAACTCAAGGGAAAGGCATCCATGTGGTGGGATCAGCTTGTGCAGGTGCAACACATTAAAGAGAAAAGTGTTACTTGGAGGGAATTCAAGAAGTATTTGGGGAAGAAATACTTGACTAAGAGATACTATGACAATAAAATGAAAGAGTTATTTGAACTCAAGCTTGGGAGTATGACAATAGATGAATATGAGAGAAGGTTTTTAAAACTGCTGAAGTATGTCTCTTTCATCAAGGATGAGACAGTTAAAATTCAGAGGTATTTGAATGGATTGCCATCCTTCATCAGTGACAAAATACAATATGATGATCCCAATACATTAGAGGAGACCATAAGATGAGCTAAATGTCTATATGATCAGCAAAAATCAAGGCCAACTTTCCAAAAATCTTGGGAAGACAAAAAGAAATTCAAGATGGATCAGAGGAAGAAGGGAACTAAGCCACCATTCTTCAGAAATAACACTCAAGGACAACCAACTTCTAGAGAACCCAGAACAATTTAGGCAAGGAGTCAAAGGCCAAGGCAGCCACCTATTCAATGTTGGGGTTGTAAAGGAGATCATATGTAGAGAGATTGTCTGCACAAAGGCGAAAAAGTGAGAACTGTTCACAATGTACAGCAAGTTGAAACAGTGGAGGACATGGGCATAAATGTAATAAAGATCTATGCATCCTTGGACAATAAAAAAGCAAAATATCAGTCACATATGATTGAAGTGGAACGTATGATCAACAACCAAATCATTGCTATTTTAATTGATTCAGGAGCTAGTCATAGTTATATAGATCCTAAGATGGTGGAAAGTTTGCAATTGCCAAGAAGCAAGCATGGAAAATCTTGGTTGGTACAGCTGGCCACCGGAGCTAAAAGAAAATTTAATGAGGTGGTTAAGTTATGTCTTATGGACATGAATGGACAGAACACCAGGGCAGATTTGAACATCTTGCCTTTAGGTTCCTATGACTGTCTAATTGGAATGGATTGGTTGGATCAACATCATGCTATCCTAGACTGTCATAATAAGGCATTTACTTTCTTCGATGAGGAAGGGAGCCTAAGGAAAGTGCAGGGAATTCCCAGGGCAGTAACAATCAGGAAAATTTCAGCATTGCAGTTGAAGAAATGTTACAGGAAAGGGTGTCAATTATTTGCAGTTCACATGGATGAGAAACCTAAAGATAAGGTGCCAAATTTGGAAGATCATGCAATCCTGGAAGAATTTGAAGATGTATTCAAGGAGGTACCAAGACTACCCCCAAAGAGAGACATTGATTTCTCTATAAATCTAATGCCTAGAGCAGCTCCAGTGTCAAAGACTCCTTACAAAATGAGTACACCAGAGCTGAAGGAGTTGCAAATGCAGCGTGAAGAACTTATGAAGAAGGGGTATATACGCCCAAGTGTGTCACCTTGGGGTACCCCAGTCTTGTTTGTGAAGAATAAAGATGGGACATTAAGATTGTGCATTGATTTTAGACAATTGAATAAAGTGACTGTGAAGAACAAGTATCCTCTACCAAGGATTGATGATCTCTTTGATCAATTGAAGGATGCCAAGATATTTTCAAAGATAGATCTCATATCTGGATATCATCAAGTAAGGATTAAAGAGGAAGATATCAGCAAGACTGTCTTCAGGACAAGGCATGGTCATTATGAGTTCACAGTGGTGCCATTTGGGTTGTCAAATGCACCAGTTGTTTTCATGTGCTTAATGAATGGTGTTTTCCGAGAATATTTAGACAAGTTTGTCATTGTCTTTTTGGATGACATCCTTGTATATTCTAAATCAGAAGAAGAGCATGAGCATCATTTGCGGATGGTTTTACAAATATTAAGGGAGCATCAGTGGTATGCCAAATTGAGCAAGTGCTCATTTTATCAGAAGAAAATTCATTATTTGGGGCATATCATTTCAGAGGATGGGATAGCAGTGGATCCTGAGAAGATAGAATCCATTAGAGAATGGTCAGCACCAAAGAATGTGACAGAGGTGAGATCATTCATGGGTCTTGCAGGCTACTACAAGAGATTTATTGAAAGATTCTCAAAGATTGCACACCCAATCACTTCCTTACAAAAGAAGGGTGTGAAGTTTAAGTGGAAATTGGATTGTGACAAGAGTTTCCAACACTTGCAACAATTATTAACAAGTGTTCCAATACTAAGGATTGCAGACCCAAATGAAGATTTCATTGTATGCACATATGCATGTAAAGAGGGGCTTGGAGGAGTCCTCAGTCAAAATGGGCTTTTTATAGGTTATGAATCAAGGAAGTTAAAAGAGCATGAAAGACACTATGCCACTCATGATTTGGAGTTGGCATCCAGAGTGCATTCCTTGAGGAAATGGAGACACTACCTCATGGGGAAAAGGTTTGAGCTGAGAACAGACCATAATGGTCTAAAATATTTATTTGATCAACCAACTCTAAATGTTAGGCAAAGCAGATGGTTAAAATTTATAAGTGAATATAACTTTGATAAAAAGCATATCAAGGGGAAAGAGAACAAAGTGGCTGATGCACTCAGCAAAAGAGTGCTTGAATTGCATGCTACAGCCATTAGCATGTACCAATCAGATTTGAAAGACAAAATTATAGAGGCTGCCAAATCAGATTTCCAATACAGAGAATTAGTGACAAAATTACAACAAAGCAATTTACAGCAGAAAATTGAAGAATACAAGATAGATAATGATGAAATTCTCATGTACAGGGGCAAAATTTATGTACCAAATTCTCATGAATTGAAAATTTTGATATCGAAAGAAATGCACAATGTACCTTATGCTGGACACCCAGGTTATCAAAAAACTATTGCAGCTGTCAAGGGCCAATATTATTGGCTAGGCATGAAGAGAGAAGTTGTTGATTTTATTGACAAATGTTTGGAGTGTCAAAAGGTAAAGGCTGATCATAGACACCCAGCTGGTTTGCTACAACCATTACCCATTCCTGAGTGGAAACGGGAAGTTGTAACAATGGATTTCATCACCAAACTGCCCAGAACAAACAAGTAGCATGATTCTATCATGGTAGTGGTGAATAAGGTTTCTAAAGTTGCCCATTTTATTCCAGTTAAGCTTGCTCACAAGGTAGCCAACAATGTTGATATTTATATGAGGGAGATTGCTATATTACATGGCATACCCATGACAATTGTGTCTGACAGAGATCCAAAATTTACCTCAATTTTTTGGAAAGGATTATTTAATGGATTTGGAAAAAAATTGAATTTCAGTACAACTTATCATCCAGAATTAGATGGAAAAATAGAGAGGGTGAATCAAGTGATTGAAGATATGTTGAGGATGTATGTGATGAATAAACCATCAAAATGGGAAGACTACCTACACTTGGTAGCATTTTCTTATAACAATGGGTACCAAGCATCTCTAAAGATGAGCCCATTTGAGGCACTTTATGGCAGAAAGTGCAACACACCGGTAAGCTACGATAACCCAGCAGATAGAACAGTGGTTGGGCCAGATTTACTCAGGGAAATGGAGGAGCAAATGATAAAAATAAAGAAAAATTTAAAGGCTTCCCAAGACAGGCAGAAAAGCTATGCTGATAAGGGCAGCACTCACAGGGAATTCAAAGTGGGAGACCATGTATTCTTGAAAGTCAAGGCCAACAGAAGTTCTCTGAAGTTGGGAAATTGTTCAAAGTTGGCAGCTCACTATTATAGGCCATTTGAAATCTTAGAGAGGATTGGTCCTGTTATCGCACAGTTTGTAGGAAAGGTTTAAGTAGCTTGAAGTTAAGGCTCAAACTGGCGTAACAGGAGCTTCCCCACCCACTGTCACCTCGATGGGGAGCTCTTTCTATTCTGGGTGGCTAATCCCAAGGGAGACGTCCCTAGTAATCTGGGGTTCTGAAAGGAAAGGAGCAAAGGTTCAAAGGGTCAAAGGTTAAAATAGGCTTTCCCTTCACAGATTACTGCCAAGAAGATAGTCAAAGAGAAGATATTCCACTGAATGGCACCTGTTTGCGAGACAAGGCAAATAAAACTAAAAGAATGTGCTGCAGTGGTTAGTACTTCAAAACGTTAATGACTATCTTTTACACATATGAGCAATAAATAGATGTAATTATTGACGAAGTCAATGATTGCAAGCAAAGATAAAGGCTTATAACACTTCTTCAATAAGTACAAACTGATACTTGCATTCAATGTACAAAATCAACCTTATTATACCACAATGCAGTAAATATGCTCATACACCAATATTGTTGCTGCGTCACTATGCAGATTTAGGGTGACGTCAGCCGTATTATTAGGTTAATTTGAAGACAATGAGAGGAACGTTTTGTCAATTAAGCTTATGAAAATAATCAGCAACTCAAAGCCTATCAAAATGGTGACAATGTCACAACGTTTTATGCCAAACAAGAGATCAAAACAAGTGTGACGTCACCTTAGGGTTAGGGTAGCTTAGCTAGACAAAGAGGAGAACGTTTTGCTAAATTAACCATTGAAATTGCTTAATTCCTCTATGGATATCAAGAGATGAGTCAGCCGCAACTTTTAGTCCAAACAAGAGTTCAAAAAGGCCAAGACGTCATCATCAAAACTAGGGTTAGTGAGACGTTAGGGTTAGTAGGGTTTTCACAATTGAGAGTTTGAAAAGGTTGTTTTAAACACTAAGAACTCAACGTTTTAGGATTAGACTAGTGCCTTGGGTTAATGGAGTCAAATGGAGAAAAGGCTAATGGCTTGGAAGGACTTAAACCTAAGGACGAGAGGGTTAGGTTTAATGGTGCTGCAATGGCAGGGCCACCAAATCAAAACCCTAAGGGGAGAAGGCTCATTCCAGTGTAGCTAAAGCTAGGCCTCATGCTCCTCCCTCTTTCCTTAAGACTCTTTGGCAAAACGGCTAGCTATAAAACATAGATCTATGGCTGAAAAGTGTTGCTTGGGGACAAGGCTTTTCAAAACCCTA
>JASDQU010221217.1:16700-34521 GCA_032191745.1 Picea mariana
GACCTCTTCCAAGCCATGTAAGTGGGTGGTGTGGTCAGGGGATGTCCAAGCATGTGGGTGCAATGATGGCCAAGGGTGCAAAGATGTTACCTGTGGGTGCCTTTGTAGAAGGCGAGCTGTCCCTGTCATGGATGCATTTTTTCCAAGCCCATTCTTGCCTTTATTCTTTTTATTCCTTTTATTCTTTTATTTTCTTTTTTGTTCAAAAGCTAATCAGGGGACACTGCCTTGGCATGGTGACCAGAGCTGACAGCGTTACCCACAAGTACTTTCACAAAGATGAGAAGGCTGGCTCGTGATGAGATCGTGATGAGACCCCCTTTCCCTTGTCCATGCAACCAAGAGTCATTGCCTTGGCGTGGTGACCAACTAGTGGCAATGTCATACTGGTAGGTACCCATGGACCTAATAGGCTGGCTCATGATGAGACCCCCTATCCTCTGATTAGGTCTTGTTTTATTATTTTTTTGGGTCCCTCTTGTTTCTTGCTGAGAAGCTTTTTATTGCTTTCTCGGGGATCCCTGGACGAAGCATCTCGAGGTTCATTTTTTAGGCTTTTTTCTTTTACCAACTTGCTTTTACCTTCTGGGCCTTTAGCCCCTTCTTCCCACAAGGTAAGGTGCAGTCCTGAAATAGGTCAACCCAATGCCTGGACAAGGGGAATGGGATAGGTGAGTAGGAAACAAGATGTAAGAGTGGTGCTATGATGGGAGCGGACGATGGATTTTCAGAAAGCCCCAGTGGCAAGCCAAAACCTACAGACACAAGCTTGCTAGGGCACCCTGTCAATTCCCCCAAACATGGTCAAGTGAGCAAATGTAAGATCCAAGCAGTTGTTAGAGATAAGAGGAATCAGATGCACATATTTAAAGGTTTCAATGATAAAAAATGACACATATCATGATACCTGGACCAATTACCTCATGGAGCAAGAACCTCTTCTGATACAGGACTAATCCGATGGTGATGGATGCTGCTGCTGCTATCAAGACAAAAATGATGGGAGAAACAGATGGTCCCTCCAGGGCCATGCTCAGGTCAATCCTGCTCTCGGTACTCCATGTCTAGGACCTGTGGGCCTCGAGGCATGATCTCCTAGTTATCTATAAAAAGTGGGGATAACATCTGGCTCCAACTCGAGGACATGTGCTCACCGTAGAGCGCATGAGAACCTCAACATTGTTGGCATAACCTGCAGACTTGCTCAATCTCGATAGGGGTATCAGTAACAAAATTGGGGCGGTAATGCCACCCCAACATACATATAGATATAAATATAGACTGAAAGAAAACAATCAATAAGTGTGAATATAAAAGCAAACTAACATGTACTGCAAATAATATAGTACATGAGTGCAAAATGCCTACTTACCTAAACTTCACCTGTGAAGTCAGGTCCCCCCACCTTGGTGGGGTTTGAAGAGGTGCCCGCTGATCGATAATGGGTGCCTTCTTCCCTCCAAAGTGGACGAGTAGTATGAGTTGTCAACTGATTGCATTCCAACTTTGAAGGGTCCGAGCCATGACTGAGTGCTTCCTTTAACATTAGTTGGCTCTCCTTTCTGGGTATCCCACATCCATACCATGTCTCCCTTCTTGTACTTTCTGACTTTGTATTTGGTTGTTCCCTGGATGAACATGGTGTATTGTGCTGAGGGAGGAGGGTGGGCTTCTGCTGTAAACACTTCCTGTTGGGATGGGCGGATTTGTAGGTCATCTTCAACTTTCTTTAATATCTTCACCATCCCAATCTCTTTGTTCTTGAATTCGTCTAGGAGTTGTCGGTATTCCTCTTTCTTGGGCCATTTGATCTGATCAAAGTCCTCTTCCGTTGCAAAGGGCATATCTTCTGGAGAATACTTTTGAAGGGTTTGTATCATCTCGTCTTGTGCCTTGTCATTGTTGACAGGGTGAGTAATATCTTGCACATGGTCTCCGGTTATTGGCACATTTAGGGGATGGCCTATTGTTCCATTTTTTAAAGGCAGTTCCAAAAACTTGAGGTCCATCTCAAGGGTGCCACCCAACATTGTAGCGAATTTCCTAGACAACAACATTCCCCACACATCTAGGACGTCAACTACCACGATGTCAATGTGGACTACTTTCTCCGGGTACTCCTTAAGGCAAACTTCCAAATTCTCGACTACCCCATGTGTGGGTATGGATTTAGATTCGAAGCCACATACATTCCTGTAAGGCTGTGTGACCTTCAGACCCATTTGTCGCATGACTTTAAGTGACATCATATTGGCACCTGCCCCTATATCTAACATGCAATTATTGAGGCTTTTGCTGCTCATCATTAAAGTCATGAAGAAGGGAGGGTTCTCACCATATTGGACCCTGAAATGATCGGCTTGCAACATAATAGGGGGGTCCATGGGTTCATTTGATCCCAGAAAGAAAGTGTCAAAGCAATCTTTGATAGACGACGGGATATTAATGGCTTCTCTAAGGGGAATGTTTACATGCATTTTTGATAATGCCCCTTCGAAATCAAAGTTTAGGTCAACCTTCCCAGCCTTGGATGTCTTGGGGAGAAGTATCTCCAAGGGTGGGGGCTTTGCCTAGTCAGCAGTAGATTGGTTCAACTTCTTTCTTCTGTACACCTGAAATTCTTGTTTCTTTAGCTTCTCTCGTGATTCTTGGTCTAGGTTGTTTATTACCACCATCCTTGCTGACCTGGCTACTTCTTTTACGGCTTCCTGATGTTCTGCATTGGTGATATTTATTTGAGGGACTCCCATGAAATGGTCCATGTTGTTTACTTGTTGATGGCCATTATTATTGTAAGGACACTCATGCTCCCAATGTGCTTCATTGCACTCTAGGCACCAAGGGTTTTCATCAACAACGTTTGCAGGGGCTAAGGTGTTGGGAAATTCTTGCTCATTCTTAGTTTTGTAAAATTGATTCCCCTTTTGAAATTTCCCTTTATACGGGATTCTAGGTGCTTGGGTTTGGGATCTCTCCAAGGCGACAATCCTACTCATCATTTTCTCTTGATTCTTCATGATACCATCCATGGAGGCTTGCAACTTCGCTATACTGGCGCAAAGATCTGAGGTAGGTTCGGCACTGTGGACTAACTTTGGCTTGGTGTCCATTTTTCCCCTTGGATTTGCAAAAGGCTCAATTTTGGACGAAAGGAGGTTTCCTTCAATATTAATAGCAAGCTCTTGGGCTTCTTTAATGGATTGGGGGTTTTTGTCCCTAAGGAGATACCCTAATTGGCCATTGAAAGATCTGGTGTAAATGTGGACGAGGTAATCATCTTTCGATGATGGCTTGCAGGGATCCTTTGCAGAAAAGTCTCAAATCTAGTATGGAACTCCCGAATAGATTCATTTTCATATTTTGCAAGGTTATTCAGTCGGGTGAGGAGCATGTTAGGGTCTTCTTTGATACTCCATCTTTTGAGAAAGGCCTCTTCAAGTTTGTCCATGGTTTTAATGCTTCCATCAGGGAGGCTCAGGTACCAACGCCTTGAGGCATCATAAAGAGTAGCAGAGAACAACTTCATGACTAAGTGTTCAGCATCATCACTAATGGGATGAAGTTGAAAAAATGCCCAAAATTTGCTCATGTGCTCTTCGGCACTAATTGCATCAATACCGGTGAATTTAGGCAACCACTTCTCATACTTAGGTGGCATTTCCCTAGGGTAGCCTGGTATGGTTGACATGTCTAACGGTTTAAAAAGAGTAGATGACCACTATCTCTGATTGTTGGTTGGGTTCATTGTAGCGGTCTGAAAGCTAGACATGATTCTTAAAGGAAGGCTTTTCCCGACGAGTGATTTGACAATAGGAGAGTTCTTGGGAGGCTTCCTTTTGAAAGACAAAGGAGGATTATTAAACCTCTTTGTGGGTTGTGGAGTCGCGAGATAGTTTACTTGAAACTATCAAAGAAAAGGGAAAACACCCTAGTAGAGTCGCCAGGTAAGCTTGTAAGATAAGGCTCTGAGGCAAGGCTTACCGAAAAGATTTGTCGTTTGAGGAGAAATGACTCAGTGTTCCCCGACAATGGCGCCAAAATGTTATCGCACAGTTTGTAGCTGGTAAAAAAGGCTATGAGATGGAAGGCCAAACTAGCATAACAGGAACCTATCCCACCCAATGTCACCACGATGGGAGGTTCTTTCTCTTTAGGGAGGTTAGGCCCAGGGGAGACGTACCCGGTGACCTGGGGCTTTGAAAGGGAAAAGGTTAATAGGATGAAGATAAGTTTCCCCCCTTTCACAGATCACCACCAAGCAAATAGTTCGGCTTTATAGCCAATAAAGATAACTGGAAGCAATAACCAAGTAGAATCCCTGCCCGAGAACAAAGCAACAATAAACTGACATATGCAGGCTTGGTTAGTACTTCATATATATCAACAACTATCTGATATTCAATGTAAGCAATTTGAATATAAATATTGACGGAGTCAATGTTTATCAATAACAGTAAAGATTATGTCACTTCATCAATAATTATTAAAATGATGAGGCATTCAATGTAATAAACCAACACTTCAATTAACTTATGCCTAAATCACCATTTAATTGTTCAAAAGACAACGTTGTTGCATCAATGATACAATAGCAAAGAGAGACTTCAGCATTTAGGGTTAGTAGGGTTAGCTAGAGCTAGGGTTAGTGTAGTCAGGGTTTAAGATTTCAAAGGGTTTTGAGAGTTGTTTTGATCAATTTCACTTCAACGCCGGAGGTCTTCGGATCAGTGCCTTATAGGGTAAAATGGAATCAAATTAAAGGAGGACGCAAGGGTTGAAGGAGGATGGCTAAGGACTGGAGGGAAGAGCTCTGAAGTGCTGCTATGGCAGGGCCTAAGAGACAAAACCCTAGGGGAGAGAGGCTCACTACGGTGTTGCTATGGCAAGGCCTCGTGTTCTCTCCTCCTTCCTTTGATGGAAAAAACGGCAAGCATGAAAGATAAATTCAAGACAAGAGAGTCAAATGAGGGAGAGTGTTGCTACAACAAGGCTCTATCATCAAACCCTAGAAGAAAACGGCCCTAAGTGTAGATAACCTAGGCCTGGGACGTCTTCTCCTTCTTGAGCTAGCAAAGGGAGAAGAGGAGAAAGGAGTGTAGCTATCACTAGGATCTCTTTTTCCTCTTCAATGGCTAAAAATCTCTCTATTAGGGGACATGAGACAAGGACCTACTTGTGTGCTTGTCACCTAGGGTTTTTGTTCAGCAATAATCATAAATACATGCAAGAAATTAAACTACAACCATTCATTCAAGAAGTTTTGTAGAAAAAATACTTACAATTCACCAAGAAATAAATGTGCAAACCCTAGTTGTAACACCTTCCTTTAAGAGAGAAACCAAAATATGCCAAAATAGCCTTCCTTTAACAAGTGCGCATCACCAAATTATCCAATAACCCAAGATAGGGCGCCAATTTCAGACCTCACTAATGAGTGAGTAAGTTGTGATGATAAAATGAGAGTGAAAATCTCTCATTTATACAAAACCTTGACCTAATTTTACATTGGTCAGGTAAAAGGCCGACAAGGCCAAATTATCAAAATCATATTGTTTTACAATAAATTGTCAAATAAAAACCCTAAATAAGAAGAAAAGAGAGTAAAATCCCCTCTAAGGGAGGCGCTAGCCCTTTCTAGGGCAAATGAAACATCCTGGAGCAAAACGTTAGCCCCCCAGGGGCTTCTCCAACATGCCACATGTGCCATTGCTGCCCAGTCTGCCTCCAAAGACGTCCAATAGGTTGGATGATGTCATGGTCATCAAAGGTGACGTCCTAGGTTTTCCAAGGCCAACGTCTCAGTGAAAAGGGCTCATCCCCCTAGGCTAAGCTATGTCGAGGTGCCTCTAGTGGAACGTCCTCTTCTTCTTTGGTGCAAAGACTCTGACCAACCTCTGTCCTGTCTCTGCTTCCTTGATGGGTTCTCAACATCCATGTGTGGGCTCTTCAGCCCCATGGAGCTCTGAACTGATCATCTCCCCATGTGTACCGGTCCAAATGGTACCTGTTTGTCGTGTATGGTCCTGCACATCAAAAGCTACGCCTTCCATGGGCTCATCAGTCACAGGGATCATGGCAATGTCAATCACATTTCATCATTAATATTATTAAACACATGCATAAAATCCCTAATACATCAATCAATAGCTCAAAGACATTACACAAGCCTACAATACAAGTCTGGGGAAAAGTACAAGGCTTCCTATTGGGCTAGTGTCCACAGAAAAAGGCAAGTTCCCAGAAAGACCTCTTCCAAGCCATGTAAGTGGGTGGTGTGGTCAGGGGATGTCCAAGCATGTGGGTGCAATGATGGCCAAGGGTGCAAAGATGTTACCTGTGGGTGCCTTTGTAGAAGGCGAGCTGTCCCTGTCATGGATGCATTTTTTCCAAGCTCATTCTTGCCTTTATTCTTTTTATTCCTTTTATTCTTTTATTTTCTTTTTTGTTCAAAAGCTAATCAGGGGACACTACCTTGGCATGGTGACCAGAGCTGACAACATTACCCACAAGTACTTTTGCAGAGATGAGAAGGTTGGCTCGTGATGAGACCCCCTTTCCCTTGGCCATGCAACCAAGAGTCACTACCCTGGCGTGGTAACCAGCTAGTGGCAATGTCATACTGCTAGGTACCCATGGACCTAATAGGCTGGCTCGTGATGAGACCCCCTATCCTCTGATTAGGTCTTGTTTTATTATTTTTTTCGGGTCCGTCTTGTTTCTTGCTGAGAATCTTTTTATTGCTTTCTCGTGGATCCCTGGGCGAAGCATCTCGAGGTTCATTTTTTTAGGCTTTTATCTTTTACCAGCTTGCTTTTACCTTCTGGGCCTTTAGCCTCTTCTTCCCACAAGGTAAGGTGTAGTCCTAAAATAGGTCAACCCAATGCCTGGACAAAGGGAATGGGATAGGTGAGCGAGAAACAAGATGTAAGAGTGGTGCTATGATGGGAGCGAACGATGGCTTTTCAGAAAGCCCCCAGTGGCAAGCCAAAACCTACAGACACAGGCTTGCTAGGGCACCCTGTCAATTTCCCCAAACATGGTCAAGTGAGAAAATGTAAGATCCAAGCAGTTGTTAGAGATAAGAGGAATCAGATGCACATATTTAAAGGTTTCAATGATCAAAAGTGACACATACCATGATACTTGGACCAATTACCTCATGGAGCAAGAACCTCTTCTGATACAGGACCAATCCGATGGTGATGGATGCTGCTGCTGCTGTCAAGACAAAAATGATGGGAGAAAAAGATGGTCCCTCCATGGCCATGCTCAGGTCAATCCTTCTCTCGGTACTTCATGTCTAGGACCTGTGGACCTCGAGACATGATCTCCTAGTTATTCCTAAAAAGTGGTGATAACAAGCCTGACAACCCGCCTCTTCAATATCCCACGGGCCTGACAACCCGCTTCTTCAATCCAGCTCCCAAGCTAACCAACTACACGAACAGAAAATGGCTATGGATCCAGGTTCAGGTACAGTGACAGGAAGGTATGGAGGATAACTGACTGCGTGAGTGAAAGATCATGGCATGGTTGAATGGATCACTTAATGATGGATGAATCCTCGAGAGAATCCTCAGAAATGAACTAAGTCCCAACAATATGTATGCATGTCCCCAACTTGACACTTGTCATGTTGGGAGCTACTTTGGCCCACTTGTCCCCAACTTTGGAACTTAGGATAAAATAATTATCCATGCTTTATACTTTAAGAAATATTAATATAATATTCCTTTTTGGCTTCAGCTCCCTAGCTTAGCCCCTTTTCCTTAACTTTTAGCCCCCACGCTTTTCCTAACTAGTGGAGTTTAGTCTCCCATACTCTTTTATTTTGGTCGGTCTGTGCGCAGCGATGTATTTTATATTAATTATGAGACATATACAAAAGTAGGCGCACTGGCCTTTAACATCTAGGCTTCTTCGGCCTAATAATCACAAAACTGGCTCACCAGCCTATAAAACCCAGCACATGCAGAAAGGCTCCCTGGCCTCAAAGTCACGTGCACTTATGTTGATGCGCGCAGTATCCTGGAATGTGAAAACTTCCTCATTTTATTGCACAGTACATGCGCGCACTATGCCATGAAAGGTGCATACAAAATGATATCAAACATCTCACCAGCTTAAGTACATTTTCATTTACATTTACAATTGGGTTCAACCTAGGGATATTACAGTGGTTCTCCTGTGAGACAAAGTGAGATAGAGATGTGGACATCCCTATGGCTGAGCTCAGATGGATGTGCCCCTAGTGGTTTAACACTAGTGGGTGTATGAGATCCCTTGCTATATTGTACAAGAGTCAGACTTACCTGTAACCCTATTTGTGATGTAAAGGGTACAGGTCGGCCCCACCATAAATTGAAAGATAATTAATGTAAAAGATAATTAATATGGTAATTATTAATTATATTCCAAGTTATTGAGGTCATACCTGTTTTGCCAATAGACACTACTATTGACAGGTTCAGTCTAATATAAATAAAGGTAAATTCCTCATTGAGGAATCATATTACAAGTGTGACTTTGGAAATTTCAGCAAACACTTGTTCTTGGGAAAAGTGCACACCTCTCTTGGGCGCTAGTCTTCTAGGGTTTGTGAGCACCCTTTTGTGTGCTAGTTCTTTATGGTGGTGGAGGTCTTTCTCTTGTTGAATATATAAAAGGATTGGTTGGGTTTTTTTCCCTTGTTGAGAAGGGTTTCCCAGGATACTTCTTGTGTACTTGTGCATGGTGTTTCTTCTTGTGATTTTGGTTGCTGCAACAAATTATTTATGGTTTAAGTAAAATGCTAAAAATGGAATGAACTTCACGCTTAAGCCTAGCTTATTGAAAAATCAACACTTACTAGGACGCAATGTCAACCACCAAAGTGAAACAAGGAAAAGATCATAATGTCCAAGCAAATGTCACCTAATCAAAAGCAGTAATAGATGCAACAAACTCAAATGCCTGAAATATTGAAATGACACTCACCATAATACCTGACTTTTACCTCACAGAGCAAAACCCGACGTCTTTTGAAGGCCAGTTGATGTGGTGGATATCATCGTGATCAACTTGGAGCTGTGGTGGTGAGGTGCGTCTCTATCTGTGCAAGTAGACATTGCTAGTCAGGCTGTCTCTTGGTTCTCCATGTCTGCAACCTAAGGGCCTCAAGACATCATCTCCTTAGTTATCCCTAGGAGTTGGGGATAACAAGGCCAAATTTGAATCCTCAACTCTTCTAATTCAAAAAAGTGTTGAAAACCTCCCAAGCTTTTGTCACAAAAGTTCCTTTAGTTTTGACCATGGTCGGTGTAACAATCAAAGTTTGAAGGTTTAGGCCTGACCATGATTTCTTGCTAGAAGAAACTCCCTAACTGATGTAATTATGCAAAAGAACTTCCCATGCCTCCATCCCTTCAAGGATGTAGATAATCCACTTAATATATCAAGCCTAAGCCTGTGTATTGTTTTTGAGGATCCCCACTCCCCCCAAGTGGATGAAATCATTTACCTCCTTTGGTATTTGATTGAAGAAAGCTTTGGAGAGACTTCTCGGGATTTTGATATGAACTGTCCGAAGGTATCGAATAGTATACATGGGTTGCAACCATGATTTTGGTGCAAGTTTGTAACCAGGCAACCAAGGCTAGGGTTTTGATTGGCCACTTTAAATTATATTTCCACCCTTTGAATTGCCATCTCCCACAAGACCTTGGGTGAATCCAGTAAGGCAATGGGGATTCCTAAAATCTTATACGTATGACCCAATTGAATCTAGGACCACCCTTGGTTTGAAAGTCAATAAAGACTGTTATGAGGACTTTTCCTGTAATACTGTGTTTTGGCCCTTTAGACTTTAGGTCTAGACATCATGTAGAAAATTTGAAGGCATTCCATAGTGTTTTCAACTTGTCCATTGATTCTTTCTCCACAAGGATGGTGACAAAGGATTCATCTACAAAATGCCCATTAGTCAATTGGCTAGCATCAGGATCAGGGAGAGGAATACCCTTGATGAGTCGTTATCTCACTTTGTGAGCAATCAATTTCATAGAGCTTCATCCTATATGTATAAAGTAGGTGCTAGTGGATGTCCCTGGTGGATTGACCCAAAAAGGCCCAGCTCTTTTGACCTGCATCTATTAATAGAAAGGCAGGTTAAGGCTTCTGTGAACAGAGAGTTTTAACTGCTCCCAGAAAGGGGCCCGAAGGCTAGAGCTTTTGAGCATGGCCAAGATGAAGGGATTTTCAACTTTTCCTTTGCCTTTTCTAAGTCGATTCTTATAGAGAGAGTGTTAAGGACTGAGCACCTGGCCCACTCCATGCCTTCCCATATTTCTATCATGTTATCAGAATGAACTACTCCTTTGAAGAAGCTAGTTTGTTTTGGGCATATAATCTTGTGTACTTCTAAGACAGACTATTTATTAAAATTTGTCATGGGTGCTGTTATATTTCCAAGTATTTGCAATTCAATAGTTTGAAAAGAGATTCTTATCCATCTTTCAAATTCATTTTCGTATACTGCTATGTTTTTACCTTTTTTTGTATTATGAATACCTCACAAAGTTATCTGTTAAAGTGTGTACCATGAAATTTTATGCTGTATGCTACTAAGCTCCTCTTGGTGCTAGTTCTTTGCAGGACTTCAAACTATTCACTGAAACTTGACAGGCAACTGCTCTTAGTTTTTTTGTTTTGGAAACTGGTAGTTTATTAATAAGCAAAGGTGTTTGTGTATTCATAAATTAATGATCGATGTCTTTCCTGTAGAGCTATCTTGGAGTTTGAATTGGGTCTCCAAGTTATATTTCATATATTCTTGCAAGAAGTTCAAACTGTGTAGTTGAATTTATAGCTTTGTGACTCATCTTGGTACATTTATAAATTGGTTGGCTAATCGACTTTGATACTTCACATCTTCTTGCATGGGATTTTATATTTACCGGAGAGATGTGGATGTTTTTCTTTGGTTTCATGGTGTACATTAGGTTCTGACTCAGTGATGAATGCTGTTGTTGAGCATCAATATTTTATCGTTATCATGTTACAGTTTGTTACTTCCTTTTCTCTTTTAATTTATCCACGAATAGATCAAGTGCTTCGAAAGCTTTTTGTGCTAGGTTCATCCCTTTTGTCTTTTCTTTTTGCACTTCTTATTGGAGTAACTTGTTGTTAGACCCATTAGAGCAGACACTTCTATAACCTACATGCACCACTAGCAACTATGGCTACTAGCTTACTAGACTACAGCCTTATTAAGCATAAGCTGTTCTTTAGGCCGCAGTGACACAGTTTTTGCAGCACTAACTCATTCTTCTTTCCATAAAATGTTTGGGGTTCTTGCTCCTAGTTTCTCGTTTGATTTAGATTGAATTTTGAGAAGATGCCATCTTTTAGACATTTGGATAACTTGATCTAGATTATACAATCTGAATTGTCAATCCTTGTAATCTGTCGATCAGCAAATTTTAGTAGTTGATTTTTTATTATGTAGTGTTAAATTTGAAGTTATATGACAAACCAAGCCAAACTCAGTTTTGTATATCTTCTGTTTAATATAATTATACTTCACATGTTTGGATGGCATCTGTTCAAAATCAAATACAGTTACTAGTGGGTGTGTTGCTTATTTTGTTATAGTGCCTTCTATTTGGTAGATTTCATTGCTATTTTCCTATATGATGATTGGTATAGGCAACGTACTTTCTCATGGACTTCATTTGAAGTATCAATCAGCCGTTGCAGGTTACCATGGTTTCTTCGCAATACTCACTCCCTTAATTAACTGCTAAAATTCACCATCAAAGGACTCAGGTTTCTGAGTAAGGTGAAATTCCAAAGTGTTCCAATTTTTTTTTCCAGACTATTCTTACAGGTCTTTCTAATGAACTGCTATTTTTTTATTGTCCATTTTTTCTATTTTTTATTTGCACAGTTTCAATTTAGTAATGCATACTGTTTGATGCTATAGCATTTACGAAACATGGAATAGATTAATGCCAGCAACATTTTTCTCAATAATTTATCTGTGTTCTGGTATGCCTTAGTCATTAACCAGAACAAGGGAGATTTGTGATAAAGATAGTTATGCTCACCATCAATGTTTATATACACAGACATGAAAAACACCAGTCTGCATACTTGCATGTTGCAGACTTAGGTCACAATTGTCAATGACCTATCTTAACTATTTTTACTCTTAATTTGCACAGGATGAGCAGGTCATCTCTTTCTTGGAATCTAATATCTTTTCTCATTTTGGTCTCTCTTGAAATCATTTCATATAATGGGTCATCTTTCATTTCTGTCAAGTTCACCCATTTTCTTAGTAAATTTGGTGTGAAAAATTTTACTTCTTATACCTATTATCGACAAGGAAATGGGTAGGCTAAGTGCACTAATAAGAATTTAATCATAATTTTGAAGAGTATAATAGACGACGAGCCTCGTCAGTGGCACTCACTTCTCATGTATGCACTTTGGGCAGATCGAACCACCACTGAATCTAGCACTGGACATGCTCCATTTTAGCTTTTATATGGTCAAGAAGCTATTATGTCTGTTGAGCTTGAACTCACCTCACTTCGATTGGCATTGCAGGTTGAAGAATTAAACACATCAAATATTTTTCAAAGGATAAATGCTTTACTTACTGTTGCCGTCCTTATACACACTTGCAAAAGTGAGCTAAGTCCTGCTCACTTAGTGTGTCCTCGGAGGCACAATGCCTAGGTTCAAAGTCCACGCTGTCACTTTGACTTGAACCTCTTCCGTCTAGGTTAACTCCTAGGGAAGCCAAGGGGGGTAGACCCTAGTTACTAGATGAGATTAAAAGTTTTAATGTTCTAGGAGTTGGTTTTAATTGGTTAAAAGGTCAGGAGGAATCTAGCCTAAGATGTCAATCAACAAATGCAAGATGCAACTATCTAAGTATGAGAGTCGGACCTTTTCCTAGGGCAACTATGACTAGTGCCTAAGATTGGACAATGGGGTCAACTAAGTTAGAGGGAATGTTCATTACAAGATAAGTTACAAAGTATTACAATAAGATAGATACAATTAGATACAAAAGAATATATTAGATATACATATTTAGACTAGATACAAGATAGACAATATACTAACAAGTTTACTCGCATGTGCAGGAATTAAAGATACTTAAGATAAAACAATCATCAACACATGAAACCAAACATGCTCACAACAGATAGAGTTCCATTGGACTGCTTCTCAATGGCCAAGAGACGCAAAGCACTTAAGACCCAATCAAGAAAATGCCTCCAGGTGGATGCGCACTTCTTGAAGGATCACACCACAAATACAGGAACAAAAAAAGGATGAAAGCTTTGAAAGAAATGTGCTCCAGATGAAGAGATATAACCACTTAAGCAATAATTCTACAACACATAAATGATAACTTGCGTATGAATGTAAATTGAAAGACAGTGAGATCAGTGAACTTGCAAGCGTGTAACTGTATTGTTGGTGTTGTAGTTTGAAGATTAAACTAAGTGATTAAGCATGAGATTAATTTTAGCCCTATCTAGATGTCAACCCAAAACTCTCCTCCCCCTATTACCAAGTGGTTGCCAAATGCTCAAGAAGTGAGGCAACGAGGCCTACCCTAGCTTCACAGGTCAACCCTAAGGCCGAGTACTCTGGAAAATTTTCGTGGCTTTCCTCAAAACCCCAGTTTTTAAGTGGCGAAGATGGTGAGTTAAGGTGTCCTATTAAGTCTAGTTAATGAATTTTAGATCTATGAGCTAAAAAAACGTGAAGTGTTATTGAGTGCTTGTAGCTTGCTCAACAAAGTTACCAAAGTACTGAAAAATGAAAGATGTGAAGGTTGATGCCTTTAAACAATGGATTGCAAGTTAAATTTTAGTTTTTGGAAAAGGCCTTGGGGACCCAAACCAGAATTAACGATTAAGTTCTTAGTTATTATATTGCAAATGTGAAGTGTGAGAACTGAAAGTAACTTGCGGAATTGTAAAAGGTTAATTAATCAAGCTTTTACGCAACCACTGTTAGCATGCGCATGTGTAATGTAAAGATTAGATAAACTTAAACTTGCATGCAACGGAAAATAACAATCAAATCTAAGCCACCACGGGCTCTAAGCTCGCATGTGTGATGAAATCTACTCTAGATTATTTTAAGTTAAGCATGCATGTAGAAATCACAACTAATCTAGCTAAGCTTGCAATGTAAAGACTGAAAGGAAAGCAAGCCGCTTGGGTACAACTCCTTCGGGCTTGCGTTTACAGTATTTTAGAGTAGATTGGAAGAAGAAAACGTTACCCAGTGAGAGGAGTTGTTTGGAGGGTGTGTTGTGCATGTGATTTGGGCAGCATGCCCTCTTGTCCTGGTAAGAACCTGCAAAAATCAGCAAGCTATTGCTTGCTGATTTGAGCTGCAACACACTCAAAAAATGTTATGAAATCTTTGTTTTAAGGCAAAGATTTTGTGCATACAAGAACCAGAAAATTTAAAGATTTTAGGTGACCTATCTAAGCATGTTAGCTACCAAAATGAAGAATGAGAAAATGTGAACAATATCAGAAATAACTTGGAGTGTATGCGAGAAATAAAGGTAAATCTGTGCTTGGACTTAGCCCAATATCCTCTCCTTGAAGTGCCCTGCAAAGCTTAAATAGAATGTGAGACAAAGATAAATAATGATGGCATATATGAATAATCAAAACTAATTTTAATCATTAGTACATGCAGATCAAATAAGTTAGCAATTATACAGTCACTAAACTTAGTTAAGTAAAACACTTTACCCAACAATCTACCTATAATCACACATATATCTAAAACAAAACGATTTCACCTCATATGCATATAACGAGCCCAGACTACTCTTGAGATCCGTGTATCCTCCAAAGCATTTCCTTTTATTATCCAAATGGAAAAAGTTGTAGCAAATACTTGCTACAAGTTCTTCAAGAACCACACCAATGAAGAAAAGTGGCAATAATGATGAGAGAGGAAGAGAATAAGATGGTGAGAAAACAGTAGCATAACAATGCAATAATGAAAGGTGATAAATGAGGGAGTGAGGGGTCTCTTAAATAACTTGAGAAGCCAAGAAGACCCCTCTTGGATCTTCAACACTTGTCAAAGATCCAAGGGACAAAACAACTCACAAGGGAAAGTAGCCAATGAGAAACCAAGCTTTTAGGGTGAGGGGAAATGGTAAGAAGAGTTGGAAGGGTGAAGAAAGCAAGGCAAGGAGGGGGCGAACTAGGCAAGTGAGGGAGTTGCTTGCTTTCATTTCCATCTTCCACAAGCTTTATCTAAAATTTAAAACATAAGCGTGAGTTTGGAAGAGGAAAGACGTGAGCTTTCCAAGGGAAAAACGTTAGGGGAGAATAGAAATCCGTGAGGTAGGAAGAAAACGTGAGGGGGAGTGTGTGTCACACTCCAAAGTGTGAGGCACGTGAAGGAGGACCCACGCTCTCAATCAAGTGAGAGTCCAAACTCTACGTGAGGGAAAAGGGGGATGTAAACTTCAATCAAAGCGTGAGCTAAGATGAGGTGAGGGCGTGAGGTATGGAGGGGACCCACTAATTAATTGAGTTATTAACTTTATGTGGGAGAAGAGGGACGCATTCCTCATAAGGGGAATTAATTAAAACTTAATTTTAATTAAATGTGGGTTTATAAGGCTAGGAATAGGTAGGTGGGGTTCTTTTCATTTTTTATTGCCACTTACTTCACCTAATTTGATTAAAAATTATAAAAAATTACATTTTTCCATGTTCTGGGTTTGGCAATTAAAACCGTCATTTTCTCGAAAAACTTTTAAGTGGACAAACAATCTAGGAAAACTTGTCTGACTGAGTTGAAACTTGGTCCATGGGTGCAGGGGGTATTATTAGCTTTCTTTTGAGTACAAATACCCCTATTGCAAATCCCAGGACATAAGTTTTACATTAAATACCCAGAATTAATTAATTAATTAATTTGGAATCTTAAAAAAAACCTAGCTAGCCTTGACGGAATTCCGCGAAATTTCGCGTGCTGTCTTACATGGTCATTTACAACATTCCTAAACACTAGCTAGCTAGGAATGACTTCATTAGAACACATTTCACCACTTTGGAGGATTTATTGGGTGGGAGTGAAAAACTCAAGGGAGATTAACCCGGCTGGTTAGGCCACATTAACCTCCTTAGGATAAAAAACACTCAGCGAAAGGAACTCTCCTAATGAAGAAACCCTAAGGAAACCGACCTAACATGATCCATGTAGACCTACTACATTATAAACCCGCGCAGGGGTGCGGTAATCCCGCTTACAAAAAATTGTGTTGGAGGCATAGATTGCCTAGTAGAACCAAACTGTCTTCGACATACTAGCATCTGATGATGCATTTCTTTATGATACATGGAGTTGACCCCCTAGTTGAAGAGGCGGTCAACACTTACCTTTGAAGAACAAAGAAATCATGCTTTAGAAAATCCAAGGAAAATGCAGCAAACAGTAAAAAAATATTTTGACAAAAAATCTAAATATGTTGTGTTTGAGGTTGATGAGAAAATGCTTATTTGGGATTTTGCTCACACTAAAAAAGGAAAACACTCAAAATTTCAGAAGCTTTGGCTGGGTCCATACAATATCACCTTTGTCATAGGTAATAATTCATATTTTGTAAAAGACATGGAAGAACGATTGTTTTCTTACAAAACAAATGGTTCACATTTGAAGCATTATGTTGAACCAGACATATTTGATTGATCAGAATTTTAATGCTTCATATATATAGTTCTTGGTGTTGTTTATTTCTTTTCTTGTTTGAACAATTGACTTCTTTTTAACCTTTATCTGTTTCAGATTTTGGTTTCTTTTGAGATTTTTCTTGGATAATTCAGTTTATTTAAAGTAATTTTCCTTGCCATGTCAACCACAAATTTTGTTGATTTTCTTTGAGGTCTGTTGCCATCCTTATACACACTTGCAAACGTGAGCAAAGTCCAGCTCACTTAGTGTGTCCTTGGAGGCACAACGCCTAGGTTCAAAGCCCACGCTGTCACTTTGGCTTGAACCTCTTCCGTCTAGGCTTACTCCTAGGGAAGCGAAGGGGGCTAGACCCTAGTTACTAGATATGATTTACTTAATGTCTAGGAGTTGATTTTACTTAGTTAGAAGGTTGGGGGAAGTCTAACCTATGATGCAAAGGCAACAAATGCAAGATGCAAGATTTCTTATGTCAAGCAAGCCTTTCCCTAAGTCAACTAAGACTAGTGCCTAAGGTTGGGCAAAGGGGTCAACTAAAGTTTGAGGGTGCTAGATTACAAAAGATTTACAAGTTACTTACAACCAATAATGAATGATAGTTATACAACAATTATGAACAAGAGATACAAGATATACAAGATACAAAGATAACCAAGTTCTTTAATGTGTAGGTACTCAAAGATATTTAAAACATAAAGATCATCCACAATAAGCCAAGCATGCCCCAATAGCACTTACTCTATTGGAATGTTTTTCAATGGCAACCATAATACTCAAGATCCAACAAGATGATGCCTCCAAATGGGATGCGCTATCTCTTGAGGGATCACACCATAAAGAGCATTAACTAAATGAAAAGAAATACTTGAAAGAACAAATGCTCAACAATACTCAAGATGGCACTCAGTTAATTAATCCACCAAGAAGTAAAATTGCATGTGAAATTAAAGACAAGATGTGTGCTTGCAAGCAATGTTTTAAACAACCATAAGATATACCCAAGAAAGTGATTGCCTAAAACACTAAGTGGATTAAGGGTTGCTTAAAGATTTTAAAGATTTTAATTTCCCCCCCCCCCCCTAAC
>JASDQU010221218.1:7514-17821 GCA_032191745.1 Picea mariana
TTCGCCTCAAATAAGTTCTTAAGTGCATCCCACATCTCTTTGGTTGTCTTCTTCTCAGCCAAGTGTGGGATAAGGTGATCCTTCACCCCATCCAGAATAATCCTCTGAGCTTTGGCCTCCTTGACCTCATGCAAATCCAAAGCAATAGGATCTGTTGTGGGAGCCACAACAACAGAACTAACATAGTTCCAAATCTTGTTCTCCTTGAGAACAACTGACATTCAGACCTTCCACTGCAAATAGTTGGAAATGCCATCCAACCGATCTTCAAATCTAATACATGCAGCCATATTCCCTGTCACAGCTCAAGGAAAAAAATCACAAATTTTCCCCCTTCAACCCCTGCCCAAAAATCTCACTGTTCATTGTCACTTAGAGCCGAAGCTTTGATACCATGTAGAAATTTAATGACAAAATCAACAAGCTATTATTCTGTCATACACTTACCAACCTAGAGATAACTGTCTTGCACGAACTCTGAAATGTCTAAAACCCACATTCATAAATTACCATAAGCAGAAATACACATTGCTAAGTAATTATGCAGCGAAATAAACACAATGAACAACATTCATCCAACCATGAATAACTCGGAAATTTAGGCAATGCCAGGGAAAACCCCAATGTGGGGAAACCCAATGAGAGAGAGAGAGATCTGATTATTCAGCTTCAGGAAAGTACATATCAGCAGAAATTACACAATTTCCAGCAAGAGAAAAATACCTCACAGCACCAAAACTGTCCCAAAATCTGCCTCGATTTTCGTGCCCAAAAAATCCGTACATCTGTATGGATTTGCCCTTTCTAGCACCTCGAAATCTGTGCCAAAATATCTGCTGTACGGACAACAACAAAATTGCCCTCTTCACCAACAGAAAACATTGAAATGGTTGCCTCGAAATCCATGCAGCAAGCTGCCTTGATTTGCGTGCCCTCCCAGCCTGTTGTACAGACTGTACGGATCTGTACAGTACGGCCTCTCTAACAACAGAAAATTCCAGCACTCATAAAACATAAAACTCCCTTGGGAAATGTGCCCTCTTTGCTGCCCTCCTCTTTCAAGCTTACTCATAAATTCTCTCTCAATCTCCTCCTTTTGTGTCTTGCACACTACCCAATGCATTCTTTTATAAAATCTGAAGATGACCTTTTACCTCCCAAGTGTCTTTTCACCTTCCCCCAACCSTAAATCCAAAGGCCAAGATCTAATCTTGCCTTTACAAGATCAAGGGCCATGATTCATTCCCTCCAAAATAAATCACTTAAAATATTAAAGTACATTTCACTTTATCACATAAGTGCACTTTATGAAATAAAGTCACTTTAATATTAGAAGGTACACTTAATTAAAAAGTCACTTTAATAAAAGAACCACTTTATCACAACTTTATAAAAACCCATTATAAAGTCAAGTGTCTAGTAGTGTAGGTACAAGGTAACTTCCGCATACAAGATACACATGCGGAGTACCTCCCGAGCTAAAAAGTTAACATGGAGATCTAGGGTTTTGGATTTAGTGTAAACTCAAGATTATAAAAGGCAACCTAAGTGAGAGGAGTAGACACACATAGAGTGAGAGAATGAGATCTCATTGATTGAGTGAAGAAGGAATTTCACCCAAGTGTGCAAGGTAGGGTTTGAGGAAAGGAGCAAAGGGGTAGCAAGGGAGATAGCAACCAACCAACAATATTGACGGGAGCCCAGATTAATAATAATAAACATCTCATAATACTGGTTTTCCCTTTGGGGTTTTTCCAGGGGTTTCTACCTAGAATTTTTCATGTGCAATGTGTTTGGTTTCCATTATTTGCTTCTGCTGTAATGTTTCGTTAATAACTCAACTGTGCATTTATTCAATAGAAGTAATCTGTTTGGAATTAATTGTTGGGTGTTGGGTTAAGGAGAAATTTAACACACACTAGCACACAAACACCATAAAATGTAGTGGAAGTTACCAAAGAAAATGCAAATAGATATAGTCAAAGTTGTAATTGAAAGGATTACCTCCCAGTGGGGATTCATGACCACAACTAAGGAAGTAAATGACGAATGTAAGGAACTTATGGGGGGCAATCCAAATAATGTTAGATAGTTGCAAAACTGAGAAGCTGAGGAAAGGACAGACACTGTTAAAGAACTTCCTAGTGAATCCATGGTTCAATCAAGAGTGCAAAGTGACAAGGACAAAATATAGGGGAAATAAGGGCAAAGAAAACCTCATTCTATACAAGCAGATTGTGAAGAAACAAAAAGAAAATTTGTGAGTGGTTATTGCCTGAAAATGCAAGACTCATTTTTGCATTTTCAAGGCATTCTTCTCAGTTGTATTATGACGAGGATGTGAGCTTTGGTAGCTTTGTATGAGTCCTGAATGCTAACATAGTCTTGTTCATCAAGCTCGAGGGAAAGGGAGATCTATATGTTTGCCTTTTTCTTTCACATGTTATAGTGCTCATGTCTTTTGAGGCATATCTCAGTGTTGAGTTCACATATTTGAAGGTAGGTTTGCCCATGTGGCTAAGATTCACCTTTTGGAGTTTTTATCTACATATTTTCATGCCTATTTACTCATTGAGGATGCGTCTCATGTAGCCCAAGGCAAAACTACATATTTGGAGGCATTTCTCACTACCCAAGGTCATCTCACATTACATGAGGCACTTCTACATATGTTGAGGCATGACTCATCATTTATTTGGGGCATCGACTACAAGAGAGAAGTTTATTATGAATGCCCTTCATGAGTCAGAGTCAAGTGCCATTCAAATGCTCTCTCACATGGTTAAGGACTCATCATGGAAGGAATGCCCCTCATCTTAAGGGATTGTTTGGAGGATATCATGTCATATTCAAGGGACACATGCACAAATGAAGAGGAACGCTCCACCTAGTGGAGTTTCCAAGGCTCATTTCAAGTCAAAGCTCCATCCTTGCACATTTTCTAGGGGTTTGACATGGTTAAAGGAGGAGTGCTTTGCATAGAAGCATGTAGAAGTCCTCTATTATGAGTTTATTCAAGCATTAATCTAGCATATGATGGATTGTTCCAGTAGGAAACATCTACAACATTATATTACGAGGAGTGCCTTGTATTGAAGCCTCTAGAAGATTCTTGAAGGTGATCACATGTAAAGGGTAAAGTAAGGTTTAGAGGAGTGCTCCACTTAGAAGGGTCTAGAAGCATCCACACATCACTCTTGGAGGTGTGCCCAATGTTATCACACAAACCCTTGCTTCTTGAGATAAAGTCCAAAAGTTCAAGTGAGGCTTTGGTGTAACTAAGAGGGGGCCACTATCACCTCACCAACCCTCTTCTACACTTTGGGCCGACTTTCCTTTGGCTCAAGGGGCCTTCCCTTGGGTAGGATTGCTGGGATTTTAGGGCAAAGGTGATATGAAGAGTAAATCCTACCAAATGGTTTTGAATTTGATTCATAAGATAAGAGTGATTGAAGGTTAAAAAACTAGTGCCTTTTCATTGGGAATATGGGGTCAACTAAGGCTCCTCATTTAGAAATCACAAGTGAAACCAAAATGACAAGTAGGGTAGTCCACTACAAACCCTAGTTAGTCACTCTAGTTGCTCAACAAGTTTCAAGAAAATAAGGGGAATATTTCTCCACATGACCAGACCAGATCCCTTCCCAGGAGATGGAGGAGATCTCTTAGACCTCGTCGGTGCACTACCTCTACTAGTCAAAGCGCAGTGGACGATCTAGGCAACCTACTAGCTCGCCCTTAGGACACCCTACTATACTCAACTTCCTTCATTCAGCCTCGGATGGTAGGAGAGATGGGTCCACTCCAGGACGGATCCATTTCCTTTCTTCTTCTTCTTCTTCTGGCTCCTCTTGTCCTTAGATATTCCCCTATGGTGCATTTCATCGTCATAGTAGGCCGTTGAGCTCGGGGTCGAGGGTTCTTCATGCCTCAGAGCTGATCTCACTCTCTACTACTCTACCTTATTGCACTTTACTTTCTATATTTTTCCTTTTATAGGAGACCTTTTGGTACTCCCACATTGTATTGACATCATTGTACTTAGTAGTCCCTTTGACCTACTTTTGTGGTCATTAGTTTGACATTAATAAAATTATCTTATCTTATCTGATCCAATGTCTTTGAGAAGGGATTTATCCAAGGTAGAAGAGGGCGCACCACCACCACCACTAGAGAAGAACACCACATTTGCAACCATTTAAGATAAATTACCATAAGGAAATGAAGAGACCACTTGCTCATCAATCCACACACAAAGCCATTCATCCACTAAAAATCTATTCATTGAGAAGAATCCACAAGATAACATTTTCATGAGAGCGCTCTAGCTAGCCATGCATAGCACAAAGAAAAAGACAAAAATCTCCAACAAAATTTTACTTCAAATGCTAAGGGATTTCTCCCCCAATCCAACCATGAGTAAAAATGAGGAAGTGCATCTCTATTTATAGAGTGATGCTCAACTTCCTTAACAATAAAATATTAATATTTTATGAGCTACCCTAGAATTTAGYCTRTGGAAGAGTAAAATACACTCTTCTTCAACCAACTAAGTCTAAACTACAATTGAAGTGGTATAGCCACATGTACAATGATCAAGTGACATAAGCCCTCAACAAGTGAGACATCTCCTTAAGAGAGGGTCATGGGCTCCAAGGTGTACCGTCTAGCCTTCAAAGGCTTCCCAAGGGCGTGTCTCCTCCACAAGTCATGCTAGAAAAATCCCAAGTCTTCTTTCAAGGTGGACATTGTGGCCTCCAAGATGAAATGTGTAGCCTTCCAAAACCCTCCAAAGGGTGTAAATTCCAATCCTCATCGAACACATCATGCAAATCTTCCATGATTACCTCCAATGTGGATGTTGTGGTCTCCAATGGTGAGACCTTTCTCCAAATTATGAACCAAAAATGCCTCCTTCTTCTAGGGTATACAATCATGTGTGAGATCATATTTAGCAAGTAGATTTCAGTATAAGCCAACTTAAACAAAGGCCTTGTTGGCTGGTTGGCGGCCTTATTGGCCCACGCCGGGCTGTTGCTGCAACAACGGCCCTGCCGATGGCTGCTCCTGTGGCTTGCAACGATGATCATTGTTTCTCCTTGCCTCTCGTTGCCTTGCTTCCTCTGCACCCACGTCTGAACCCTATATGCACCTGCCTCTTTCCAACTGGCCCGCTTCCCTTCAACTCTGCCGTTACCTTTTCTCCCAGGTGGAAACTCTCTGCTTCCCTTTATGCCTAGTAGCTACAACCTTCGACTCAATCCCTCTCTCCTTTGCTAGCGACTGTCTCACACGGATGGATACTCCTTTGTAGTGCGCAGGAACCCTTAACACCAACACGTGGATCTTCTCAGGCGGCTGCTACAACAACTACGGTCGTACGGCCCGTACAGCTATACCAACTTTTTTTTTTTAATTTACCCTGCAGACCTGCAATAAAAAATAAAATTTTATATGCTGCAAATCACGATTCCCGTGCAATTGATTTCCTCCTTTAGAGATCACGCTTTGATACCATGTTAAATTTCGGCAACCCAGGACCTCGCAATTTACTTCCTAGTAAATTCTTGTTGTATTAAACTCATTAAGAAAATTTACTAAATAAAAGCACGATTGAGTTTTAACGATCTAAGTAAATAAATCAGCGGAAGCACAAAAAGGAAACCATACACATTTGCACACGTAATTTTTTGTGTAAACACCCTTGGAAAAAGCTCGAAGGGAAAACTAGTACCTTGTTGATTTTATTAATATAAAATCTGGCCTCTCGTCCTAGGATAATGGACCACCTGAGGAAAATACAAATCAACAAAATAGCCTAGCCTATCGCACTTGGCTACTACTCATTCATTGCTCCTTTGCTCGGACCTTGCCCCTGCACACTTGGATGAAAGTCCTTCTCCACCCAATCAATGAGATCTCACTATCTCACTCTATGTGTGTCTCCTCCTCTCACTTAGGCTCCCTTTTATAATCTTGAGTTTACCCTAAATCCAAAACCCTAGATCTCCAAAGTGATCAAAGGCTAAGATTAGATCTCACCTTCACTTTATGATCTAATGGCTAGGATTTAATTTAACTCACTAATGCCAAATACTTAGGCATTTGACTGTAAATTAAACTCTATTAATTACAAAAATATAGTCACTTTAATAATCACTTAATTAAAGTGAATCTCCTAAGTCTTGAGAGGCATCAAGGATGAGTTCCACATGTTAGACACAAAACCGATGTGGAAGTACCTGTCTGATGCTACAAACATCAACACATAGAATCTAGAAAAGTTGTCAATCTTTCTCTTAAGGCCTTTGGGAGGAAGCTAAGAGGATCATGTCACCGACAAAAAGAGCAAATAAATTAGGAAATGATGTAGAAGACAACTGTCCCCCCATGTATGGCTGCTGGAGAAAAGATTCCAATTTCCATCTCATCGATGTAGACTTCTTGAGAAGTCCTTTTCTCTATACAATATATGGATTAGCTTTTTCAATTTTGTCCTTTTTGAGGGAAAAACAATTATTACCTTTTATAATAAGTAGCTTCCAGACTTGCAAGAAATTTAGTCTACCACATTCAAATGATTAAGCTTTGTTGAGTTCTTGCCATAAATACAACATTATCACCATATAGCAGCAATTTTATGATAAAAACGTCAGTAGGAATACCATTCCTTCCTTTCCTTATCAGGTCTTTGAGCTTATCAATGAATATTCCAGACAGTGTTGTGATTATCACAAAACTACATGTAGCAGTAGCTAATCCCCACAATTAACATCCTTCAGCCTTTTCAAAGTTTTTCTCCAACTAGCTCTTATAAGAAGTTTTAGATCAGTTCGCTATCCTGGTTAAGGTTTGGTCCTTTGTTATGTTCTATAATGGATAAACTGGGGATATCATATAAGTAATCTAGTAAATTATGCATGTAGGACAGAATGGGTATATAATGTGTAATATATATATATATTGAATTTTGGTTTTATGTTTTACTTGATTTATCTCACTACAATAATGACAGTCTATTCTCAAATTAACCATAGATTTCCTTCTTGTCAATCTTGAAAAGGCTGTATTGTGATTGGTCAAATTAGTGTTTCATCCCAAAACTCTTTTGATTAGTTTCTAACAATGCAATTGCAAATAATCTGGTGCAGGCTCCCTATTGTAGAGCCAGACGACGGGCATACAAAACTAATTCTCACAAAGGAAGGGCTAGATGCAATTTCAAAAATTGAAACTCCTATTGCAGCAGTTGCGGTATGTTTGTGCATTGAGCTCTTTTGAAAAACTATTGTGTTTATATGACATATTTGAATATGTTTTCTAGAACTGGATATGTGCTTGAGCTATCAATACAGGCATATTGCAAATAATGCTGTGTACGTTGCACCATATTGCCTTGCCCGTGAATTATGGTGTTGGGCATGGATGGGTTTGCATTTGAATGTCGACCAGACTCTACAAAAAAATTGCTTCATCAGTTTCAAGGGGCAGACCCTCTTTAATAGAAGGCCCAGAATTGAAGGGGCCCAGTTGGGATTTTGCCTTGCCTATATGCTGTAGTGGGTTTAAAATTTTAATTATATGCTCCATTTGACATAGGGTATATAGTGGACTGGAGTTAATTGTTTCATACTTTTGTCTGGCAGAAAATACACAGACAAGTCTTATATTACAGACAGAGTATCTGTTATTCTTTTATATTCTACTTTTAGGAAAGTATTCTGTAAAAATTAAATTCCTTGCTTATATGATGAATATACTTCCAGAAAGATAAAACTAAGCATGGATAATTCACAAATAACTCAAAACTGACAAGTGGAATCTATCCTAAGTTCATATAGATTCATATAATGATCCTTGAGCAAATGATGCAGCCTAAAACATGAGATGCATACAGAAAACACTAAGAGAGGGTTATATTACTTCTTGAACATTTTCATTGGTTAGTTGTCACCCTAATCCTTGACTCTACCCTTAGGACTTATAATAACATCTCAGAACGTTATTTCGTTTTAGTTAGCATTATTATTCAATGGCTGTTCATTTTAGAATTTTAGAGTCTTGATGATCATGAAAGGGGTTAGAGATCGACTAAGTCCATGGTTGATGGACTTGTGCTAGAGAAAGGTTCACCCCATAATTTGTCTAAGTATGGGTGTGTAGTTTTGGTTGTTGTAACAGAGGTGTAGAATACCGTAGCATCGTCGGTGCATTGCAGTGGCCAACCTTGACAGCCAATGAAAGTGACAAACAACACCATGTTGTTGATGCGCTAAAGACCTTGTTGTGTGTTATAGCGCAATTTGTAGGTTGGGAAAAGCCCGACCCAACCACAAAGCAAGAGCTACAACTTGAGAATTCTACACCCAATGTCACCTTGATGTAGGTCCCGCACTTCAAGGGTGACTAGGTCACTCTAGGGAGGCGATCTCGGTGACCCTAGGGGGAATGAAATGGATATGGATAGAGATGGAAGTGGAGCCCCTAGAGGTCAAGTCTAAGTGGAGTGAAATGTGGGAAGAGATGCCTTGTAAGTCAAGTGATTGTTGCTCCAAAGGTATAGTACTTCTCTGGATGATTGTACCTGCCCAAGACACAAGAAAATCCAACTTGCAATGATATATGTTAGTATGGATCAGCAAGTTAAGCTTGCTGTCCCTGATTTGCAGCAATAGATGATAGTTTATATCAGTAAATAAAGCATCTAAATCAGCATGCAAGGATCTAAACTAGTTAAACAAATCAACATCAAGATTAGCAATGAATATAGGCTGAAAAATGACACTTTGTTGTAACATGTATATTTCTGCAGAAAATTGCAGCCTTATGGCTGTAGCTTTCAGTCACTTATATCAGCAAACTACACCATCAAAATACGTCAACAATCAGCCCGAAAGATGCGCCCCAATTAGTGGAGTTAGGGTGCACAATTTAGGAGCTAGTCCAGGGTTAGTTTAGGAGTTATGGTTAGTAGTTTATCTAGGTTAGATCAGCCCTAATGGCTGTAGTTTAGGGTTTGTAACAGCAAGTAAAGTAGTGGGAGAGAGGGTACGCCCTAGTAGGGGAAGACTCCTCTCAATGAGGTAAACCAACTCCAAGCAAAAGACCTTTCAAAAGATAAAATTTCACGTTTCCCAAGACAATGATTTTATATCTCCAATGCAAAAAAATGACTCGTGCCTTTACTATTGGGTTAATGGAGTCTAATAAAAGAAAGAGCTAGAGAAGCTACCTCCTTGGGGGTGTAAGTCCTTTTACTTCCCAAGATAAGTTTGTCTAGCTAGGGTTTAAGCTAAGAGGGTGTRTGCCCTTATACTTCTCTTAGCAAACCCTTGTTTAACCAATAACATGAAGCATAAAATGATGAAGACTATGGTGGGGGTGTATGCCCTTATACTTCCCACCTAGCTCCTAGCACAACAATCCTTGACTTGAAAATGAATGATAGCATAAGAGTAAAAGACCATACCAAAATCAAGAAAGATGCTAAGATAATCCACCATAAAAGCTAGAAAACATTCATTCAAGGCTAGCGCCTCACTCCTCCATCAACCATTCATCAATTTAGCCATAAACAAGTGCACAAGAGACAAATAGAGCCAAGTGTAGCGAAAATTTCAGATCAATACTTCTCACAATGAGGGAGAGTTATGTTAAAATGAGATCTTATGATCTCTTATTTATACAAATGTCATCAAGGTGACTTGTCCACAAATTAAGGGGTAAACCACAAGACTAGGGGTCAACAACCCTAATCTTGCCCCCTTTAACAATGTAATATTAAATAATTCATTTAAAGTTTCACTTTTGCACAAATAAACCCTAATTTTACATGGACATCTCCCCTTTAGGGGACGTTTTGCCACTTTGAAGAAGTTGGTGTTGGAGAAGCATGGGTAGGCCTCCAAAGGCCACATGTCAAGCATCTAGACACTCTCATCATGGTGAAGACCCTCTTCTCCTCAAAACGTTCATGTGTCAATGAGTGGCACCTCACCACCAAGCCCTAACCCCCCTAGGTGATGTCATGCTCTAGGAGTGACGTTTTGCGTCTCCTAGGCAAAACATTTGGCATGTGGGGGCTAGGCTATGTCATCCAAGTTAATTTCAAGGCCTTCCAAGTCTGATCTTTCTCATTTGACATGCGGGCCCTTGGCATCTAACTTGTGGGCTTGTAGTGTTAATATTATGGTAGCTGCGGGAGGTATTTACCTCCACGTGTGAACCTGACGAGAATAAAAGACTCCGGGAAGCAAGAGAAACCCTAATGAGTTGGCTAATAACCCTAGAAGCCTTGTCGGCTCAAG
>JASDQU010221222.1:5694-22296 GCA_032191745.1 Picea mariana
AGGCCATAACTCTCAAACCGTGAGGAGTTATGTAACGTTCTACATACCACCAGAAATGGCATGAAATGTACTATCCATATAGAATAGTATTATCTAAAAATATATCATAACTCATACCATTACCCATCAAACAAACCTGGGTCCATTACCTAAACCTGGGGTCTCCAACTTCTCATGGCCGTAACTCTCTAACTGTGAGGAATTATGTGATGTTCCACATACCACCGGAAATGACATGACAAGCACTATCCATATAGGATATTTTCCCTAACAAATTCACTTTCCTTCATCTCATTATTCCACAATTAAGCATGGGTTCCTTTACTCCACAAAGCGTCTTCCCGTGAGGGCTTTCACCATAAGGGGACCACTTTGGAGTTCATCCATATTTACTTCTTATCAACCATGACAAAACAAAAATGAGTCATATTTACATCAAAAAATATTGGGTCCATTACCTAAACCTTTGTGCTACGGGGCTTTCTTCAAGGTTTGACATCAATGACAACCAACCTTAATCAATAGGTTTCTCAAGGAAGAGGTTAAGAAAGATTGAATAAAGAATTGATGAAAGAATAGATTCAGAATTGTGTGAGGAATCCTATTTGAATTGATGCTTGAGGCATCCATCTATCCATAAAGCCTTAGTGGATCTTCTTCATGCAAGTTTGGAGCAAGCATGTGTGTCGGAACAAAGGACCACCAAAAATAAGCTCGCGACATTAAGGTGATCTGGTTGTATCTTCTACTTTCATATTATTATAATACAATGGCATGTCCCTTTCCCATAAAATCACTCTTATTTTATTGAATAATTCCTTGATCATATGCATAGGTAGTCATTGAATATACTTTACTATCTTCACTTTGGTTGGTTTGTGTTGTCTTTGATCTGATCTCGCAAGAGCACGAGAGCGAAGTAGGAACAACAAAGACCTAAGGAAGCGATACAAAGGTATGTCACTTGTTCCTCCTTTGGTAGTAAATTCAATGATAGTTTCTTAGGGAAAGTGTCATGTCCTATCATGTTTTGTTTTGTTCTAGATCCAGGTGGATATAGGGAGATTTGTTAGTGTTTGCATATACTGATTTATCCTATAACAAAATTGGCAAGTCCACTGGGGATACAACTCATTTTGTAGTTTTTGTTGGCCATTTTCTCTCAACCTACATTTTTCATTACCAACCAGTCTCTAAGTTTGTAAGAGACCCTTATAGACTCTCTGGACCCAGAATTTCAATCAAAATTTTTGTCCTTTTTAAAAAAAAATCTTGATTACAAACCTTCTTGCACTGTACCTTTCTATGACCTGTGAGAATCATTGATGTTCACACCCTACTGTTCAATCTAGTGCGACCTTGTCGCACCCTACCTATATCTAGACTGCAAGAATCCCTAATTCTCGCATTGTATCCCACTACCAGGTTGTGAACTCATTTGCAAAAGTTTTGGATTAGGTCTTCCTGTCTTTTTGATGCCTAGATTTGTTTGTTTATCTGGGGAGAACTTCTTTTGCCAATGTTTGCCTGTTTCTTGACTTCAAGTTTTGCGGTTGATTAGTTTTCGGGGATCGAAAACTCTTATTACTCTTTTTCCCAATTTTTTCTTCTTGACCTTTTATCAACAAGGGTATAATCTCGGATTTCATGATCTGAGTGCTTGTTTGATCAAAAGCCTTTGATTGGATTAAAAGTTGGGATTAATTGTCCTTTTAGATTGCTTGCTGCGTGAACTTTTTTGTTTGTTTGTGTCCATTTGAGGAGGTTTTTTTTGTCAGATTATTATTTTTATCTTCATTGAAAGATCGATTTGGGTGTTGTTGAGTATTTTATTTCCATTGGTTGCTTACTTTTTCTTAGTTCCATCCCCATTTTTGGGTTTATAAAAAAAAATTTAAGTCTTTTTCTTTTAAGCAATCATTTATTCAGAAAATATTGGCGTTAAAGTATTGAAAGAGAACGAATAGTGAATTTACATTATCAATGATTGTTTGATACTACATTTCAAAAGAAAGTGTACATTGTAGTTTGCATTATTCCAGAAAACTCCTCTTTCCCTGTTGTAGATAGAGTTCATCGAACGAAAATTTGTATCATTCATTTCTATTTACGCATTGTTGGGTCAGAGTCTTATACAACATTGGTTTCGTTTTCGTCTCCCTCTTGTGTAACAACAACCTTTAATAATATTGCACAACTTTAAAATTCAACTAGTAACTTTTTCTAGGGCTCTTTTGCACCAACATTAGCTAGGCTAGAGCTTTGGAATAGGCAGTGAGACACACTCTCCAAAGCGTAAAACACATAATAGTATCTTGTGATAGGGAGTGTCAAATTCCATTTGCAACATTTTGCCCTGGGAAGCCCTTCTCACACAAGGGTCAAACCTGAGGTCACATTGAGATTGACAGAGTTACTCACCCTGCTTTGTTGATCTCGGNCATGTATTACGGGGGTCGCTTGGAGGTATACCCACAATGATGAGTGGAAGCTTCTCAAGTTGATTTCGGGCTAGATACCCTACCCTTGCGTGTGGATTGGATTGTCAACTGTTCCCCCAGGCATCATTGTTGTTTGTGGTAACTTTAGTAGCCTATCTTCTTAGCGTCTTACACAAGGTGACTGTGGAGGGGTAAGTCTTCACGGTACCTGGAATCGATGTTGGCCAGACTCACTCAGAATCCTTGGAGGGTATACCCATGATTATGTGTGGGAGATTGCACCAAGGTGTAAGTCTGTTAAGCAGGTCGTCAACGTAACTTTTCCACCCTAGCCTAGCCCCTTCTTGTCTCTACGTCACGACATTGGATTTCATCACCAACTAGTGATTTCAGAATAGGAAGGTCTTGTTTGCTTGGTTTTGATTCCTAGATTTTACTAGTGCGTGTTGTTTGTTTCTGTAAATTGGCCATAGAATTTATTTCATGAGATTTTCGCTCGATTACCATTGACCCTCCACGCCGTTCACATAGAATGCAAGGACTACCCCCAGAAGATCTGGAAGGTTCTCAACCCTTGCCTACCAACTCACTGGAGGGATCTCCTCAATAGAGTGAAGTCAAATACATTGCCACTCCATGACTAGAAAGAACTGACTCTTTAGAACAGTTCCGAATTACAAATTCTCGAGAGGGATTGCGACTTCCTCCCGACTCTGTGAGACGTATTGTTCGAGTGAATTCATCTGGAGATATTGTTGTTGAGTCTTCTGGATTACCAACCGGACCTTTCATAGGCCCTGAAGGTCAAGATCCTTTTTAAACTACTGGCATTTTTAGATGGGATCTCTTTGGCTCAGGAGCAGGCGTTGATATCACTGTCACACCCGAGCCACCCGAAACATCTGATCCAGATGCGATATCTTTTACTACTGCCTATTATTTTTCTGGTTTGGACGCTCAGCCAACCGACCATATCTTGGTTGTCCCCCTTCAAATGGCCCATTATACAATGGTCCCAGATACTACGAATCTTCACACCGAGAATACGGTGGCTAGCCAATCCCCCATTGGCACACCGCTTTCGCCCAGACTCACCCCAATGCTTCCTCCCGGATATCATGCGTTGAATGCTTCTATTCTCATTCCTACACAAATCCCATCTGGGACTCCTGGCATTTCCCCTTCATCTTGTTCCTGGTTTTATTTTGACACTTCCTCGACCCCCTTCCAGAGGGTCTCTTCCATCCCCTCTTGGAGGAACTGACCCTAGTGGCACCATTCAATCTTTCACACCTAATTACCATATTCCTGTCAGTGGACATTTTTTCCCTAGAGGTCAAATCCCAATTGGGACACAACCTCTGATTGGAGGGCAACCCCGACCTACCCCACCCACTGGACAAAACATACCTACAGACTTGGCCCAGTATTGGAACTATCTTATCCGAAATAATTCTCAATCGACTGGGGGGCAACAGCCTCAAACTAACTCTTCCATACTCCCTAGTATAGGCCAACCATATTCAGGTCTGTCCAATTCCATTTGGGGCTTGAACGCTAGAACCAACGTCCCTGTTCAAGGGAACCGCCCTAACCAATACAACCCTATAAATTACATGCCTCTGTACCAACAACTGAATCTTTCTGGATCCTCATATTATATGAAAACTACTTATGGTCCTACTGGTATACCTACGAGACTTCCTCCCCAAAGTCACCAATACCCCCACGTGAATAGACAGTTACCTTTCTTAGCCACCCTGGACCTCCCTGATCTGTCTAGAATTTTAAACGATCCTATCCGTCACTCTCCTCAATGGCCCACCATACCAACCAAACTACCTTCCAACATTCCTAAGTTCGATGGTAAACCAAGAGAGGACCCGAAAAATCATGTAATGACTTTCCACCTTTGGTGTTCATCCAACTCCTTGATGGATGACTCTATTCGATTATGTCTTTTTCAGTGAACTCTCACGGGTTCCACTGTGAAGTGGTATATAGAATTTCCATGAGGCTTCTTCATTGACTTTAACACCCTTGCCATGGCTTTCCTCACCCACTACCAGTTACCGATCCGATACGAAATGGGAACCAAAATTTTGAGCTCTTTCAAACAAACCAAACCCACTCATATCTCTAATCACATTCATGAGTGGCGACGACGTCGATGTCTCATCAAACTTGAGCTTCCCGATCAGTTACTGGCAGAGTGGTTCACGAAATCATTCATGAATGATATTGCTCGTGACATCACCATGGGTGGAGTTGTCACAGAAGAACATGTGATCAGTCGTGCTCAATACCTTGACCTCATTTACTCACAAACGAGTACTCTTTATGATTTTCTCCCTGACGCACATCTTCCTTCTACTACTGCTTCTTCAACTACCCTTGTTGCTTCTCATGCAGCTGATGGTGTGATTGGAACTTTCCATGCCCAACCCCACTCCGCACAAGCCTCTACCACCAACCCCAAGTCCGTTGCTTCTAGTGTTCAACATGCTCCGTTTCCCACTCCTCCCTCCGGCAAGACTTTTGAGGTGAACTTTGTTCAATCTACCCCTGCCAGAAAGAATAAATCTAGAAAAGGGAAGGGTAAGAATAAGGAGGATAAAGATAATCCGCAATCTGAGAAGACCAAAACACAACCTGTTGATGATAAGGATAAGCGCAAACCCCGATACCCTTGTCTTATCTGTGGTGATGATCACTACACTAAGGATTGTCCGAGACGAGCCAAGGTTACTAAGCTTCTTCAAGGGACCTTGAAACCGCCTACCTCGGTCGTGTTGTCACAACCCTTTCCTTCTCAAAAATAGGCCCAATTGGTCATTCATGACCAACCTTCCCCCTCCAATACATCCTATGTCTTAATGTGTACGGGTGATTCAAAAAATAATGACATCACACTTACCACTCGAGCCAAATATTATTCTTCCTCCAAAGAGAAGGTTGATGAAATACCTCCTTCCTTGGTCCAAACATCTCCATCGGATCCACCTACCAACGGTCCTCTTCATCTTGAACGAACGAGCCTAGACACAGTTATTTGCCCTCCCCCAAAGGGTGTTGTTCGAAAGTCTGCTTTCAATCCTCATGTGTGTCCTGCTGAGAACTACAGTATTGTAGAAGATCTAGCCCAAGCACCATCCACGATGTCGGCCCTTGAAGTCCTTCAGAGTTGTCCCACACAACGCAAGGCACTGTTGAAATCTATTGGTGGAATCGACCCTACCGATACAAATTTAATAATTTTTGACTTGGAAGATCACATTCCAAGATTACCCCCTCAACTCGCATTTCAAATACAAGTTATTGTCTCCGACAAGAACATTTGTAGAACAGTTATTGATGAGGGTGCCTCAACGTATGTCATGTCTATTACCTGCTGGAAAGCCATCGGCTCTCCTCCCTTAACCGAATCCCACAACAAGCTCAAATCCTTCAATGGCTCTAGTTTTAAGCCTTACGGTGTCCTCCCTTCGTTGCCTATTACATTAGAAGGAAAAATGGTCAACGTTGAGGTGGAGGTCTTTGACGCTCCTCTTGATTACAACCTTCTACTTGGCCGTAGCTGGATCGATTCCATGTGTGCAGTTGTGTCCACTCTTTTCTGTGTCGTACGTTTCCCAGCTCAAGGAAAAGTAATTACGGTGGACCAATTGGCCTTCTTTAACTCTGATACATGTACCAGCAATGTGCCTTTCATTGCGAAAACACCCCCTGGATATGAGAATGTCGGTGTAGGTCTTCTTAAAGATTCTTCTTTGATGGGTACTTTCCCCATTCCACCCCCCAATGTTCCACATCCGTTTGTCGCCTTGATAAACATGATTTCCACCTCTGTTCGAGAAACCCCTGCGTCTTATGACCCGTGGATAGTACCCAACCCCGATCATCATTTTCGCTATGGCGACCAAATGCCCTTAAGTCCGGTCGAATCCGCTTATTAAGCCATTGAATTGGCAATCCCTTCTACTCCCTCTCTTGGTGATCTATCTTTGGATCCTTTCCGTGTCATTTTTCCTACAGCAAGATGATTATGCCTGTTATGTCCATGGAAGATACCCCTTGGGACGATGGACATCATCGTTCCATTCTCTTCCTGGAACAACACACCATTGAGAGTTACCAACGAATATCGACCCCGTCGACCGTTGTCGTCATTTCTTCCGTTCTCGAGTCTACACACAATATGTTCTATGAAGGGAACTTAAGTAATATCTCACCCACCATCCCCCTCGACATATCCATTAAACTTGGAGTTGTCGAAAATGTGCATATCGTAGCTTCGTGTTCCATTGACGAAGTTGTCACCTACAAGTCTCTTTTTCAAGAATTCTGTGACGTCTTCGCATGGAGATATGAAGAAATGTCGGGTATTGACCCTGACATTGTTGTACACGAGATTAAGACATACTCGGGCGCTAAACTCGTCCGAAAATGAATTCATCCGGTCCACCCACGTAAAGCAACTGCTATCAAACTTGAAGTTGAGAAACTTCTTAAAGATGTCTTTATTTACCCTATGGCTCTAACTGACTGGGTTTCCAACCTTGTTCTGGTTAACAAAAAACAAGGTACGATCCACATGTGCGTTGATTATAGGGATATTAACAAAGCTTGTCCTAAAGACAACTTTCCCACCCCCTTCGTTGACCAGATCTTCGACGATTGTGCTGGGAGTGAAATCTTCTCTTTGATGGATGGTTTCTCCAGATATAATCAAATCATATCGTACCCTCCGACCAACACAAGACTGCTTTTATTTGTCCTTGGGGCACTTTCGCCTACCGGAAACTACCCTTTGGTTTAAAGAATGCAGGCACGACTTTTCAATGTGCTATGTCTTATGCCTTTCATGATATAAAGCACATTGTCCAACCATATCTCGATGACCTACTGGCTCATTCCATGCACCGTGTCAATCATCCCACACACCTCTGAGCCATTTTCCTCCGATATTGGTTCTACCGTATACGCTTAAACCCACACAAATGTGTTTTTTGCATAGAATCCGGCCGACTTCTGGGATTTATTGTTTCACGTCAAGGGATCAGGGTAGATCCTTTGAAGGTCGAGGCGATTCTCAATCTCCCTCCTCCTTCCTCTCTTCACCAGCTACAAAGTTTGCAAGGGAAGACAAACTTTCTACGTCGTTTCATCTCAAACTATGCTGAGATAACCCTTGGATTTACTTGACTAATCAAGAAAGGTTTTGAGTTCGTATGGGATACCACTGCCAACAAATATTTCGACACTTTAAAACTAAATTTAACCTGTACTCCACTTCTTTTCCCACTCGATTACTATTTCCTATATCTCGCAGCCTCAGACTCTACCATTGCTATGGTTCTAGTCCAGGAGGATGATTCTCATGACGAACATGTCATTTATTATTTGAGTCGGAGTCTCACGACTACCGAAACCAAGTATTTACATGTTGAAAAACTGGCCTTGGCCGCCGTCCAAGATGTTCAATGTTTCCAACACTATATCCTTTTACGCAAGACTACTGTGATTTCCAACTGCAACCCTATGCAACACATTCTTACATGCCAATTGCTAGGGGCAAAATACTCCAAATGGATCATAATACTCTAGGAGTTTGACTTAGAATTCAAATGCACTAAGTCTGTTTACCGAATTGATATGCGACCTTCCCTGTTCTTAGACGAAAAATGTAGCAGAAGATTCATTACCCGATGAATCCCTTTTTCTGATCAGTTCTGATGACCTTTGGTATGGGGATATCATCATATATCTCTAGAATCATACTTTCTGGCCCACTTTCTCTAGCACTGACCACTGTCGCATAGGCTACCAAGCTCGTCATTATATTATCCTTGGTGATACTCCTTATCGTCGTGGGATTGACTCCATTTTTCGATGTTGCCTCACATTTGACGAAGCCGAGAAAGCCCTGAATGACTGCCATTCTTGATCATGTGGTGGTCACATGTCTGGGCATGCTCCTGCCGAAAAGATCTTACGAGCTGGGTATTTTTGGCCTTCTTTATTCAACGATTGTATTATTGTTGTCCAAAAATGTCACGCTTGCCAAACCTACAATAACAAAATATGATCACACCCTGCTCCTTTACACCCTGTAGTCTCCGTTGGACCTTTTGCGAAATGGGGTATTGATTTCATGACATGTCACCCTCACTCGGTCGAGGGGCATGGATACATTATTGTAGCCACAGATTATTTTATGAAATGGGCCAAGGCGATGTCGACATTCGACAATACCAGGAAGACTGCAACACTATTCATATTCAATCACATCATTGCTCGGTTTGGTGTTCCTCAAGCTATCGTTACTAATCACAGTAGCCACTTTAGAAACTTCATGATGTCAGAACTCACCGAAAAGTTGGGTCTTCACCATGAAAACTCAACACCCTATTACCCACAGGCCAACGACCAGGTTGAAGAAATAAACAAAGTCCTCATTACCATGCTTCGACGAATGATAGGGATTCACAAAACGAGTTGGCACACGATGTTGTTTTCAACATTGCGGGCTTACCAGACATTCGTCAAGTCTGCTACCAGGTTTACACCTTTCCAGTTAGTCTATGGTCTCGAAGCCATCTTGTCGATTGAATGTGAGATACCGTCTCTAAATCTAGCCGTTGAAATTCTCCTGAACACTTCTGCTGAAGAAGAAAGTTTGTTTTATCTTATGAAACTAGATGAAACCCGTCATGATGCCACCGTAGTTATATAAACCCAAAAGAAACACGTCAAAGCCCAATATGAAAAGCATGTCAAGACACACATTTTCTTTGAAGGTGATCTGGTTCTCCTTTATGAACAAGATCGAGATTTGCTAGGAGCCAGAAAATTTGAGGCTATGTGGCGAGGCCCTTATATCATCAGATGGGTGTTGGAAAAAGGAGCCTACAAGTTAGTGGACTATGATGGTATCCCTTTGAGTGAACCCATAAATGGGATTTACTTAAAGAAGTACTATGCTTAGATCATCTATGCATGAGTGCTTGTATTTTATTGTATCATACTTTTTGTGTGTTACTTTAGTGTGATTTTTCGTTATTTGGTTTCTGCCCTTGACCACTTACCTTGCACTGTGCTTGGTTTCCAGATCTCGGAGTCTTCGTTACCCCACATTGGCTTCGCCGATGGTGCTAGTCGTAGTACTCAGAACCTTGCTTCTGCTGCATGGGCAATTTATGCACCTAAAAATGAAGTTATCAATCTACGAGGTGTTTGCCTCGGTCGTGCGACCAATAATATCGCAGAATATAGTGTCGTCATCGAGTTGTTGACTAATTTTATTTCGCTTGGTATCTGCCACCTGATGATACGACTTGATTCACAGCTAGTATTGCTACAGTTAAGTAATGTCTATGCTATCCGAAGTCCTAATTTATTGCGGGTATATCTACGAATTCACCTCTTGGAACGTCATTTTGATTATATCGAATATCAACACATTCCTAGATGTCTAAATACGTTGACTGATGATTTAGCTAATTATGTGTTAGACAGATATCTGAGACTTTTATAAAACCAATCACACATCACATGTATTATACAAAACAAAATAAGCTGGTAGAAGCTGCATATATATATATATATATATAACGATCAAAAGTTTTACAAAAAGTTTTTGTCCAGGACCAAAATATCAAAATATATGAAGCCCATGGCTTCTACAAATTAGCATCATGAATGACGCTCATGGTAACATACAAATGCTCGAGCTACCCTCTGAAGCAGTCTACTAAGAGACTTAGACATGCCCACAGTATGGCATTGATAGCGCCTTGGGATCTCCCCAATAGCGATGTCCGGGACATCCGCAGTCAGTCCCTCTAAGTTTTGTTCAACTACTTCATAGTCCTCAACATCCCATCTTGCCACTGTAGCCACTTCTCCCCGTCTCTAAATGGGAGATGTTCCTGGAGGTCGATACGGCCCCACATCTTTGTCATCAAAAGAAATTTTTGATTAGTCCTTGGATAGACATAAAAACATTTTATATAATAAAATTTGCAAAAACATTAAAAAAGATCAAAATGTGTACTTATCACCTAAGTCACCCCACTGAGCATCCTTAGGTAGGACCAAATTCGGATCTCCTCAGAAATCCAAACCAGCATATGCGTAGTCATCAATCATCAACATCTGGGGCCTCAACCAGTCAAAAAATGAATCGTTATATTTGATTATAGGCCCTGCTACGTGCTGAGCCATGAGGTTACACCACCTCAACATCCTCGGATCCTGTGGGGCCGGTAAACCCCAATCTACCTGTAGTCACAGCAGTGGGACCCTTTCAAGGAAGAATGACACCAAAAGTGACTTGTACCCGAACTGCTTCAGGTCACCCCTTCTACACTTTGTCAGTTGCCTCTTCATATTGTGGAGAACCGCGTCCGACCAGTTGAAAACCCAAGGCTCTGTGCACTCTATTGCATATTGGAAATAGCTCTGGAGATCCATGTGTGGAGCAACGCTCCCGACCATGTCTGCAATGGTAAACAAGATAGTCCACATGGTCAGATTTTGGACACCCCAGATGGCGACCTTACCCTTACTTCTCTCCGCCTCGGGAACACAATATTGGTGAACATACTCGCTCATAGGAAGTCCACCGCCTCTACCTCCGGTCAGAGTAGCATGGTATCCATGTCGTGACAACCCCGTCAGAAAATAGATATCCTCAATATATAGTGTTAGTGTGTGGACCTCTACATGCAATAACTGTTGATCCACATCCCACATGTGGATCAGGTACTCTAACAACCTGAGTTGGGCTCTCATGCCTGGAATCCTGAAAACTTTTAAGAGCCCACATTCTCGGAGGGCAACAACTGTACTCGAATCATTTTTGGGAATGGCATCATCCTCCTCATGTTCTCTTTCCCTCCATTCCAACATCTTGATGGTCAATACCTGCAATAGAGTCATGAGAAGGAATTTAGCAACTTGTTTTAACCTCTTGCATAAATTTTTATTGAGTAAAAACTTGCATGAAAATCTATTTTTCGACCCCCGCAGGTGAATCATGCACACAGTGCGAGATTCTCGCAGGTGCACTGAAGCTCACCTATGAGAATCTTAGGTTCTTGCAAGTCCCAAATGGCTCACCTGTGAGAATGCCTGAGCGCATTCACCGACCCTAAAATGGACTCAAACACTTAAAATTACCAATAAAAATCGATTTTAATCCATAAAAAAGTTGAAGAATCAGGAGATTACCTCGTTGGCCAAAACCATTTGCCGAATGACTTCTTGTACCTCCCACAATTGAGCAAAGAAATTTGGAGAAAAAGAGGTGTGTTGGAGAAGTTTTTGGCAAAGTAACAATGAAATGGTAAAAAGGGCTTTTCACCCATATTTATTCACTTTTTTACTATTTCTTATTGATTTTTTATATTATTGTTATTATTTTGTTTAAAAACCTAATACCCTAATAGCCTTGTGAGTATGGTTTTTCGCAGGTAGGTGACCTAGAAGCCTGAATGACGATGTACGAGTATTTTTTTCTTTTTTTCATCACATGTACAAATACCTTTTTAGGGTTTTGTAGGAAAAACCTCGAGCTCAGTCTTTGTTCATTCTCACACTCGAAAATACATGAGAACGTAACTGAGTATACTTTTGTCATCTTTTCGTACTCGTCATGGTGACATGAAAACAACGAAAATAAGGGAGTATCCTTTAAGCTCTTTGCAAGCTCCATAAAAACGAAAAGATTGCCGAGCGATCTTGTTCTTTTCACGCTCGTAAAAGTATTTGAAGAAAATGTTCGATGAGCGATAGTTTATCACTTTTTCGGTCTCATCGAACTAATTTACAAAAAAGGAATTGGGAGAGTTCTCTTTAAGTGTTTTTCAGACTCTCAAAACATGAAAAACCCCCGAGTTTTCTATCTTTGGACTCGTTAAACAAACATCGAAAGACCCTTTATGGGACCGAACCACTCCTTCCTAGGGTTCGTTAAATGTACTCCGAGGGACTCGTCAGAAGGATGAGATTACATCAACAAGCATATGTTATCCTCCTCAAGCTTTTGTAAAAATAAAGAGGTACTCACCAGAAATGGTTGGGGAAATTTTGGGAAAGGGATATGCCTTCATATTTGTATTAATGGCAGTAAGCGTCGCTCTTGAACATGATACCCCCTATTCGTCATTTGAATCCGGGTTGGGAAATCCATTTGTCTCTCGTCTGACTAGCTACAAGGTCATATCTTGGGTCGTCTTTGAGTCAATGCTGCCAAGACCATTGTCATGTCGTTCATATGTTCAAGAGAAGTCCAAAGAAGCCCTCCATTGAGTCGGCCATCTGCAGTTGTCCATTCTTACCATGTTGGCCTTCCCTGTGTCCATTTCAAATCATATTCATACTTTGACTTACCCTCAGAATCTGTTACTTATTTCGTGTCATTGATGGGGGATACATCAAGGCCCTCCTGTGACGAGTCTTTTTTTGTTGACTCCAACTCATTATCCGAGAATAAGACTTATAAATCATTTAGTACCTTAGAACCTACATGCCTTAATGGCAGGTCTCTTCGCTTTCGACAGTGGATTCACATCATTGGTCCTTGATCGAGAGATTCCACCGAGTGTTAGACTTCATCTCATTTATTCACATTCGTTTGGATTGTACTTAGGTACCTTGGGAGTCATTGACATCAATGGTGATTTCCCTCACACTTGTTAACGGTTTCCATCAATGACCGGTAATCGAGTGGTTTCTACCATGTTCGACTTCGACACATGTAATCACATGGATAGATTCGTACTTTTCAGACGACGGTATTGAAGACCCTGGGTCTCATCTTTTTGGCCCAGGTTGCGCTGGAGTATTTATGATTTGTATTGACACATAGATCCACTTTGTATGTCACGTGGCTATGTCCTAATCTGAGTCTTTTAACACATAGATCCACGGTGTATTCCTGGTGGCTATGTAGCATTTTGACGACATGGATCCATGGTGTATGATTGGTGTCCATGGCCTACATTTATGATTTCATTCATTTGTGGTCTGAGCATGGGAATGCCTACCTCAAAACTGGTATTATATTCTGTAGATGCTTGATTGTTTGCAGGTTTCTGATTAGGTGCGATCCTTGTTTCTGACACGCACATGCATTTTACAAAGTATTTCGGCTATCACGAGTTCCATCCTCATACTTTGGGGGGCATTCTGTTACACATTATTTTGGTCACTCTGGTGGTGTCTCTACAATTATGTGTTCAGGCTCTCATAAGAACCTTTTTCCTGAGAAAAGTGACTGTTGTCTTCTTCCAAAAAACATATTTTTAAGATGAGTTCGTAGGCTAATTATGTTGTAGAGTGCGAGAATCCTGATTCTCGCAGGCAACCCTATACCTAGCCTGCGAGGTGTTCGCAGTCTTCTCTATAGGTAGGGTGCGAACCTATTTCAAAGCTTAAAAGGAAGAGGAAGTTACGAAGGTTCTAGAAGAGGATATTCTAGAAAATGAGTTGGCATTCGCATGGTTGGCATTCTACTGACTTCTCATATTTAGTGGGATCATCCTCATCCCTTTAACCATCTCTCCTTCTCCTATATAATGAAGGGTTTCTCAAGGAAGAGGTTAATTAAGATTGAATAAAGAATTGATGAAAGAATAGATTCATAATTGTGTGAGGAATCATGTTTGAATTGATGCTTGAGGCCTCCATCTGTCCATCAAGCCCTAGTGGATCTTCTTCATGCAAGTTTGGAGCAAGCATGTGTGTTGGAACAAAGGACCACCGAAAGAAATCTTGCGACATCAAGGCGATCTGGTTGTATCTTCTACTTTCATATTAATATAATACAATGGCATGTCCCTTTCCCATAAAATCACTCTTATTTTATTGCATAATTCCTTGATCATATGCATAGGTAGTCATTGAATATACTTTACTATCTTCACTTTGGTTGGTTTGTGTTGTCTTGGATCTGATCTCGCAAGAGCACCGGAGTGAAGTAGGAACAACAAAGACCTAAGGAAGTGATATAAAGGTATGTCACTCGTTCCTCCTTTGGTAGTAAATTCAATGATAGTTGCTTAGGGAAAGCATCATGTCCTATCCTGTTTTGTTCTAGATCCAAGTGGATCTAAGGAGATCTGTTAGTGTCCGCATATACTGATTTATCCTATAACATTAAAGGATTGGACAGTGTGGAAAACAGGGAGTGGGCATCTCATTAGAGTCATGGAAGATCTATGGCTTGGTGTTGGAAATGACTACAAGTTATCAGAGGCTCTTGTTTAGCTCTTGAGGGGAGCTAATATTAACTCTTTATAAGAGGCTTGTATTGGTTTTCCGCAGCCAAGGGGGAGACAGGGATGGAAAGGCTTGACCACCCTAGGGATGCCTACAGGAATTTCAGAGGAATGGGATGCTTATATATCACTACTGTATGAAAATTGTATCGAACTTGAACTAGAGTCGAAGGACGAATTATGCTGGTCTAAAAACCTGATGAATAGATCTTTTACGGCCAAATTAGGCTACAAATCCTGGTTTGAATATAGACAAGCCTCTCCACCCTCGTAGTGGTGGAATCCTCTTTGGAAACTGAAAGATCCTCTTCGATGCAAGTTGACACTTTGGCTAGCCATGAAGAATAATCTCCTTAACTTGAATAATGGACTCAAAAGGGGGTGGAGTGGGCCAAACCGATGCATTTTATGCAAATATGAAGAGGAATATGTTTCTCATATATTTGTTTCTTGATCTTATGCATGGAAATTTGTATATGTGGTTAAGGAAAAGCTAGGAGAAAAAAAAAATTGGGCCTGAGGCAGCCTGGAAGAGAACTTCGGGTCCTGGATGTTGGAAAAATCAATCTCTTTATATGTGGGAGTGCCTAGCCTTTTGGTCTCTAATATTTGGTGGGCACATAATTCTGCAATTTTTAAAGATAAATTCATTGCTCCGGAGGTCACATCGCCTATCACGCTAGGACAGGAAGAATAATTCAAAGTGGATCTGAAAGCCAATAAACAGATGTGCCCTATGATGTTGTCACTGGATTTTGGGGTTCCTTGGGGTTACTTTAATGGTGCATCGTAGAGTAACGCCCCCAAATGTGGAATTGAAGTAGTGTTGTTTATCAGTCAGACTCACTACATTTATATCAGATACGCACCAGGCAGAGGTACGAACAACTGAGAAAAGATGATAACCCCGTGGACTCTCCTGGAAACTGCTAAGTAGAAGGATCTTTGGAAGTTGCAGGTCTTCGGAGACTCGAAGATGATTATTGATTGGGCACAAGGAAAATAAAACATTCAAAACATTAGACTAACAACTATCATGAGAGATATAAAGTTGTCTTTCCAATCTTTTGAGTGGCTTTATTTCCACCATATCTTGTGGGAGATTAACTCAAAAGATGATGAATTATCTAAGGACGCTCTAGAGCTCCAAAATAGAACATTCATGTTCTATGAGTATATGGATGAAACAAAAAGTGAAGCAACGAAGTTCCAATTCTGATCCCTTGAAGGGATGTTCTTTGAGTTTTTTTGTTGAAATGAAGTATTAAAATAATGAAAATATTAGTGGCTACATAAATGTTGAGACATTTGAAGAGGGTTGAAGGTTAGAAGAAGATAGAGAAAGATTTTTGTAGGTGCCTTTTAAGGCCTTTTGAGCGACTTTATCATGTATATTCTCCATATGAATATATATGTTTTTTTCCCATCTATATATATATATATATATATATTCTTAAAATAAAAAAACAAATTATTGAACTTTTAAATCTTCAAATTTTTTTGTTTATATTTATATTTTAATAAATAAATATTGAGCTTTGATCCCTCTCGATGCTTGATAGATCCTTGGTTAAGATGGATCTATGTTGGTTTAATACATTAATATTAAAATATTAAAAAATATATTAATATATACTACTACATTATTTTGGTGATCTATTAAGCTAGGAAAAATAGAAACATGACAAATTCAAACCAATATATATATTTTAATATATTAAAATATTTTACATGTGATTGTTCTTCAATCAAAGCAAGTATATATATATATATATATATATATATATATATATAGTTTGTGGAGTCCACATAATTTTTTGTTATTAATATTTTAATGTGTTATGTTACATGAACATCTCCTCCATACTAGTACAAAT
>JASDQU010221223.1:25981-43531 GCA_032191745.1 Picea mariana
TTTAGACACTTAAGAGTTAGTTAAGATCTACTTGGTCTATTGTGTCGTTAGGTAAAAGTGTGTTTTCTAGTGTGTTTCTTTAGTATGCATTAATATGCATTTGTAGTTAGGAAATCTAACGGTCACAATATGTTCCCGACATAGAGTGATCTGATGGTTCATAGTATCGATATTAACGACCATTGATCCGTGTCTTAACACTCGATTGTTCCATGATCTCTATTTAAATATCATGGAGGGTTATTTACCTATGATTGATTGTGAGAAACTCTATTGTAAAATATCTCTGTAATATTTTTCTTTTGCATTAATAAACTGCTCCAAGTGGTCGCATTGGCTAGGGTCATGGATGTTTCCCCACAGGGGTTTTACCACATGAAAACATCGGTGTGTTGATATTTGATCTGGTTATGTGAGTGGTTACTGAAGGTGTTCATCCTTTGTTGGAATACCTATGCTGTCAAACATTGGTGAATATGTATGTTGTCTATTCTGCTGAAGGACAAAACTATAAGTCAATGATCCCCTCGTCTACTAAGCCCCAAATGTAGTGCATGTGGATCTCGATGTGCTTTGTCTGCTACCTCTAAACTAGATCTCTACAAAACTTCAGAGTGGTCTGGTTGTCACACCAGATGATGATCGACCGATGAAACTGAATGCCCAACTTAGTGAGAAAATGTTGTAGACACATAGCTTGAATGGTTATGTTAACTACCCCTTTGTACTCTACCTCGACTAAAGATAGAGAAATGGAAGCTTGCTTCTTGCTCGACCAATAGATAGGCCTGGAACCAATACTAAGGGAGTAACCAGATGTGGACTTGCGATCAGTGCTATCGCCATCCCAGTTGGAATCAGTAAACTTGATGAGATCTAATGTAGATTCTAGTTCATAATGAATCCCAAAGGTGATGGTGCCCTATACGTATCGAAGGATACGCTTTGAAGCCTTCCAATGTAGCTCATGTGTCTCTTGCATGAACCTGGAAACTGTGCCAACTGCATATGAGAGGTTTGGTCTGGAGTGTGTGAGATACAACAAACTCCCCATTAGTTGTCTATATAGTGTGTTGTCAACTAGTGGAGTCTCCCCTCCATCCTTAAGTTTGACTCCTGATAGGAAAGGAGTCGGAGCAGACTTGTAGTCTGTCATGTGAAATATCTTAAGGAGATCTCATGCATACTTTCCCTGAGATAGTTTGATTCCTGATGCATCCTGACTGATCTCAAGTCCAAGGAAGAAGCATAAAGGACCCATGTCCATCATCAAAAACCTGTCATGTAGAATCCTCTTGACTGCAGAAATCGATGAATTTGAGCACCTGATGATTAAAAAATCATCAACCTATAAAACTAAAAGTATAAGTGAATCAGTCATCCTGAGCATGTAGACATTCGGGTCTGATTTACAACATACAAAGTTCTGTGACAACAGGTAGGAATCCATCTTGGCATACCATGCCCTTGGAGCCTGCTTGAGGCCATAAAGTGACTTCTTTAGTCGACAGACCAAAGATGAGTCCTACATAAATCCATGGGGTTGATCCATGTAGATATCCTCAAAGAGATCACCATGAAGAAATGTATTCTTCACGTCCATCTAATGGACTTCCCATCCCTTGTCATCCACATGAAAAGTGCCAATCGTATGGAATCCATCTTTGCTACTGGAGCAAAGCTCTCATCATATTCAATACCATGAACCTACTGAAAGCCTTTGGCGACAAGATTGGCTTTGTATCTATTGATATGTCCATCCATTGTTCTCTTGGTACTGTAGACCCATCTTCATCTGACGAGTTTCCTCCCAAAAGGAAGGGGAACCAGATCCAAAGTCTGGGTTTTGAGGAGGGAGTTGTACTCCTCCTGCATGGCGGATTCCCAAAAGGGATTTCCAGCAACCTTGCCATAAGACTATGGATCTGAATACTGAACCAAGAAAATATGACTAGATGGAAATGGTTTATAGGTAGTGAGTGCAATAGGAGGCTCCTTGAAATCATATCGAGTCCTCCTAGTATCGGCTGGATCACCAACAAGATCCCCTGCAGCCTAAAGAGTAGTATGTGCCCACTTGGGCCTCTACTCTAGCGCTGCAACTGCATTTGGATGCTCTGAATTTGCATCTGACTTTACTGACTCTGAATCTAAATCATCTGAGTCCTATGAATTAGAAATCTCATCTGAAGAAGAGTCGACATGTGCATGCTCATCATCTCAGATAGGTGGAAGAGTGAAGGTGTCTGCATGCGACTGCTGAGGTACAAGCGAGACACTTTCCTCGAATTGGACACTACGCTCAATGATGATTCATTATGAGGAAATATCAATAAGCCTATATCCCTTCACACCATCGGGGTATCCAAAAAAAATGCACTCAGTGCTCTGTGGATCAAGTGCCTTCCTATTTTCAGATGGAATCCGGGCCCATGCACGTGAACCAAAAATGCGAAAGTGGGTCACTTCTGGTTTGAGGCTGCTCCAAGCCTCGTAGGGGGTCTTGTCCTTAAAATATCTATGAGGAGGTATGTTTTGGATGTATGTTGCATAATTAAGTTCTTTGGACCATAGTCTCTATGGTAGTGACTTTGCATGTAGCATGCAAGATGCCATCTCCTTTAGAGATATGTTTTTCCACTCTTTTGTTGCGGAGTATAGGGAACTGTGTGCTGCAACTGGATCCTTGCCTCATGGAAAAGATTATGGATCTCATGATTTACATACTCTCCCCTATTATTAGTTCAGAGGACTTTGATCTTCTTTCCAGACTATGTCTCAACCAAGGCTTTGAAATCTTTGAGGTGTTGAAAGACCTCATATTTTTTCCTGAGAAAGTAGATCCAAGTAAAACATGAGAAATCATCAACAAAAATGAGAAAAACACTCGCTTTTCTAATGGATGGATGCGGAAAAGGACCCATAAGGTCGTTGTGGATCAGATCTAAAGTTACAGAAGCTCACTGAGACTTTCCTTTGTCGAATTTCTCTTGAGGGTATTTTTCGAGAACACATCCCTCACATACTCCCTTGGAGAAATGGATGTCTAGTAGACCATCAACTAATTTGTGCTTGCTAAGTTGTTTCATGTATCTGAAATTCAAATGTCCAAACATTCTGTGCCATATGCTACTACTTTCGTTGGCATGAGGAAGCAGTAAAGCAGAATCAGGTTCAATGAATTCAGAAAATGTATACAATCTAGACTGATGATTTACCTCACCGGTAGCAACCCTGGAGTTGGTTTGCATGTCATATATTTCCACAGAGTTTGGTGTGAATATGAATTTCTTTTCGGTGTTGGAATTCGTCATCTGATACATGGAGAGAAGGTTGACAAAAAATTTGGGAAAGTGCAACACATTCTCGAAGCTTCCATTGGTGAGTTCAATCCTTCCTTTGCTGATGACTTCGACGGAAGAGTTATCCCCCATCATAATAGGAGGAACCTTGCATGCATACAATGAAGAATAGACTGCTTTTGAGGCATCCATGTGATGTGATTCTCCTGAATCTATGATCCAAGCATCGAGAGAGGAGTTGATTGCAATCAAGGCATGGTTAGAAATGCCTTTCTTGGAATTCGAATATTTTTCCTTATTATTCTTTGCACCCTCAAGGATGCGATCTCCAAGGTTGTTTTGTTGAAGTATTTGAGACATCATATCTATTTTTTTTTCATGCATGCGGATTCCAGATGGAATCCTTTGTGACAGTACGTGCATTTCTCCCCTTTTCTTCCCTTTGGATCTGGAGGCATCGGTGAAGGGTTTTGTGTACCCTTCCTTCTTCGGATGTGCATGAGATTTCCATTTATATTTATATTTAGATTTATGATATTTTTTTCTACCATCATGCACAGTGAGTTCATGCACCCTTGGTCCTTTGATTGTGCCCATGTTGATGAGCTTGGTTTTGTCTTGTGTCAGGGATTCAATAAATTCCTCAAGAGAAGGCATCTTCCAGGTGACTCCAGAGGTGACTCTGATAGTATGGAATGTGGATACAAATACAAATAATTCAGGACCAATATTGGAGAGAATGGTGAGAACCTTTTGTTTCTCCTCCTTTGATTTATCAACCCCGCAAGCTTTGAGTTGTGACAGTAAATCCTTGAATTTTGTAAAGAAATCTTGGATATTGTCTAAGATTTTTGGATCCAATGTGAGTAGCTCCACCTCTAGCATGTGCCCCCTCATCTCATCATGTTTTCCAAATATCCCTTCCAAGGTGTTCCAAGCTTCATTGGGAGTCTTACAGGAAGATATATGAAAAACGAGATCAGAAGAAATAAGACTGCAAATTGTTCTGAGTGCCTTATCCATGTGATTTAAGTACTTGGATTTTTCTATGGCTGATGTCGGTTCTATATCTGTATTCAAGGTTAACCTGTACAACCTTCTGGTTCAGATATGTATGTATTTTTCTCCTTCCATGCAAAATAGTTGTAAGGTGTAAGAATGAATTCTTTTTGGAATTCCATATTTTCGCTGTCTTCAATCTTTTGTACCTACAAAAACATTTGGTGTATCTTTTTCTTAGCAGTCCATCAGCTTTGATACCATGTAAATGTGTTGAACCTGCACATAATATATTTATCTAAACAATAATACACACATTTTCAAAGAGAATTGGAGAAAGAAGAAGAAGGAGAGAAAGAATGGAAGAATTCTCATTAACTGTTGTGAATAATGAATAATTTACACATGATATACTCTATATATAACTCAATGAGTTCGAATGGAGGATAACCAATGCTCCATAGTGGTGGTATAGAGTGATCTGGACACACACCAACAGTTATGGGAGTGAACTGCCACCTAGTCTAGTCTCTCAGGCAGTTACGGGAGTGAACTGCCACCTAGTTGAGTTAACTAGTCAACTAGTCTTCAGTTAACTAACTGAACAAAGAGTAGTGAGGAGTTAACTTAGGGAATCAAGGATAATGCACCACTCTGGTGATGATACCAAGGCAATTTTGAATTATCATGGCGATGATCCCAATGTTGCATGGTGACAAAACCAATGCAACATCTAAACTCAACTCAACTAGTCAAACTGAAGTGTCAACTGAAAGACAATATTCTCTAGGTTGAATATTCTTCCCTAAAATATAAGATACTAGATAATGACTAATTATGACTAATATACAAGGAAAAACCTTAGGAAAAATAAATCCTAGGTGTGTGTGAAGTAACTCCAATAGATTATTTACCAACGCATTCCATGTATCGCCAAGATCACCCGGCACAATTACGAGCCATTTTCCTACGCTATCGATATTATCACATACAATTGAATCCACATAAATGTGTTTTCTATGTGGACTCCAAACAACTTCTTGGTTTTATCATTTCTACACATGGGATTAGGGTGGATCCTTTGAAGGTTGAAGCTATTCTCAATTTGCCTCCTCCTTCTACCTTATACCAACTCCAAAGTTTGCAAGGGAAGGCCAACGTTTTACATTGATTCATCCCCAATTATGTTGAACTAACGAAAGGTTTCACTCGACTTCTTAAGAAGGGTCATGATTTTGTATGGAATGACACTGCCAACAAAGCCTTTCAAGCTTTGAAACTTGCCTTAACCTATAAACCACTCTTATTTCCCCCTGATTATAGTCGATATTATTTCTTATACTTTTTTGGCTCAGACTCTACCATAGCTATGGTTCTAGTCCAAGAGAATGTTTCACATGATGAACATGTTATCTATTATTTGAGTTAGAGTCTCACGACCACCAAAACCAAATATATGCATGTGGAGAAACTGGTCTTGGAAGCTATTCAAGTTGTTCAATGTTTTTCGTCATTATATCTTATTACGCAAAACCACAATCATTTATGATTGCAACCCTATGAAACATGTCCTTACCTGACCATTGCTAGGGGGAAAATACTCCAAATGGATAGTTATTCTCCAAGAGTTTGATTTGGAGTTTGAGCGAGCCAAGTCAAGGAAATCGTTGGTTTTTGTCGAGTTGATATGTGAGCTTCCCTCCACTGAGATAGAAATTTTGTAGAGGATTCCTTTCCTGATGAGTCTCTCTTTTTGATCAGTTCCGACGACATATGGTATGGAGACATTATCCTTTATCTCCAATCCAAAAATTTATGGATTGATCTTTCTTGTGTAGATCGTCATTGTGTTTGGTATCAAGCCTGTCAATACATCATCCTCAGTAATACCCTTTACCGTCGTGGTATTGATTCAGTATTTCAACGATTTCTAACCTATGATGAAGCTAAGAAATCTTTAAATGATTGTCATTACGGAGCATGTGGTGGTCATATGTCTAGGTATGCCACTACCCAAAAGATATTACGAGATGGTTACTTTTGGCCTTTGTTGTTTAAGGATTGCATTATTGTCGTTCATAAATGCCATGCTTTTCAAACGTATAAAAATAATATCAGATCACATCCTGCTCCTCTTTACCCTATAGTTTTCATTGGTCCATTCGCTAAATGGGGCAATGACTTCATGACATGTAAACCTCACTCAACCGGGGGGCATGGATACATTATCATAGCCATGGATTATTTCAAAAATGGGCCAAGGCGATGCCTACATTTGATAATACCAGGAAAAATCCAGCGTTGTTCATATTCAATCATATCGTTACTAGGTTTGGTGTCCCTCAAGCCATCGTCACTAACCATGGTAGTCATTTTCAAAATTTCATGATGTTTGAACTTACTGGGAAGTTGGGTCTTCGACATGAAAAATCAACCCCTTACTATCCACATGCTAATGGCCAGGTTGAAGCAATCAACAAAGTTCTCACTACTATGCTTCGACGAATGCCAAGGAATTCACAAGTCAAGCTGGCACACAATTCTCTTCTCGGAATTATGGGCCTATCGGACATCTGTTAAATCTTCCATAGGGTTCACACCTTTCCATTTAGTATATGGTATCGAATTTATTCTACTGATTGAATGTGAAATCCCATATTTGAAACTAGTTGTTGAACTTCTCCCTAACACCTCAGCCAAAGAGGAACATCTCTTGTATTTGATGCAATTAGATGAGACTCACTGTGATGTTTCTTTAGCCATAGAAACTCAGAAAAAGCGTGTCAAATATCAATATGACAAGCATGTCAAACCACATGTTTATCTGAGGGTTATTTAGTTCTCCTTTACGAACAAGATCGTGACTTGTTAAGGGTCGGTAAATTTGAGCCCATGTGGTGTGGCTCGTATATTGTTAAACAAGTGTTGGAAAAAGGGGATTATGAGTTGGTATATTATGATGGAATTCCTTTGGGTGAACCCATAAATGGGCTTTACTTAAAGAAGTACTATGCTTAAACTATTTTTTGCATGAGTGCTTTGTATTTTTAGTGTATCATACTCTAGTGTGCTTTTTTCGTTTTGTGTTCCGCCTTTAAGTTTCTTACCTTGCATTATGATTGGTTTCTAGATGTCAGTGTCATCGCTACCCTATGTCATCTTTGCTAATGGTGCTAGTTGCAGTACTCAAAACCTAGAATCTGTTGCATGAGAAATCTATGCACCTATAGATGAGTTGATCAGTCTACACGGTGTTTTCCTTGGTCGTGCAACTAATAATATCGCAGAATACAACACAATTATTGAGTTATTAACTGATGCCATTTCATTTAGAATATGTCATATTATTGTATGACTTGATTCAAAATTAGTAGTGTTGCAATTGAGTAATGTGTATTCCATCTGAAGTCCTACATTGTTACGGGTATACTTAAGAATTCGTCTCTTGGAAAGACATTTTAATTATATTGAGTATTAACATATTTCTAGTTGTCTAAACACATTAACAGATGCATTGGATAATTATGTTTTATACAGACATTTACACCATTTATAAATCCAAACACACATTTAAAAAGACAAGTAAGTCGGTAGGAACTTTATATTAATATGTCAAAAGTTATAAAAAAGTGTTTGTCTTGAGACCAAAATGTCAAAATGGTGAAGCTCATGGCTTCATATACATAAGAATCAAGGATAATGCTCGCTATAAAAAACGACTTCCCGTACCACTATACGGAGCAACCAACCAATGGATGTTGATATGCCAACTATATGGCGTTGGTAGCACCGAGGTAACTCATCCACCATGATTTCAGGGATGCTCATGGTTAATCCCTCTTGGTTTTGTTCGATCTCCTAGAGATCCTCAAAAGCCACCCCTCGACCCACCATGGCACCTATCTCTCCTTGTATCTAAATAGGAGATGATCCTGGAGGACGATAAGGCGCCACATCTTCATTGTTGAGAGCACTTGATTAGTCTCGGATAAATGACAAAAACATTTTATAATTAAAATACCAAAAACAACATATAATGAAAAAATTCTTCTTACCTAGTTATCCCCACTGAGATTCTTCAGGTAATGCCAAGTCGGGGTCCCCATAGAATTCGTTCCTAGCATAAGTATATTCCTCAACCATAATTAGTTGATCCCTAAGACACTGGAAGAAATCTCAATCATATTTGATGATTGGCATGCCACCATGTCAGGCCATCAAATCCACCCATATTTTCATCTAAGGATCCTATGGAGTGGGTATTCCCCACTCCACATGTTGTGGGCGTAAGATGAGGACCCTCTCCAAGAAGAAGGATACCAAAATGGATCCATAGCCAAATTGTTTCAACCAACCAGTTCTACACTTTGTCAATTGTTTCTTCATGTTCTTCAAAATATTCTCGCACCAATTGAATACACAGGGATCCATACACTCTATATCATACTGAAAGTGGCTTTGTAAATCCATGTGAGGAGCCACACTCCTTTCCAACTAAGTGATAGCGTAGAGGATAGTTCTCAATGGTAAATCTCGAACATCCCTGATGGAAACCTTGCCATTATGCTTTTTTGTACTTGGTGCACAGTGATGTGCAACATAATAGTCCATGGGTTCTCCACCTCCTCTGCTTCCTAAGAGTGATACCCTAGAGCATTGACGAGATAATCCCACCAAAAACTAAATGTTATCAATATCCAAGGTAAGTGTATGCACACCCATGTGAAATGTTTGTTCATTGATGTCCCACATATATATTAGGTACTCCAATAGCCTCGGTTGAGCTCTCATGCCCTGAACTTTGAAAATTTTGAGCAAACCAAACTCTCAGAGTGCCATGACAATGCCCAGGTCATTCCTGAAAAAGTAGTATTCTTCCTCGTGCTCATGTTCCCTCCACTCGAGAATGATGACTGAGGAAAATATTCTAAACAACATTAAAGGATGATTAGATTCATTAAAATTCAAAAGATGGAAGTTTTCCTAGCTCATTTTCTTTTTTCAAAATTTGAGTTGCGATCATCGCAGGGGCTCTCTTTTACACAGAGCGACATCATCACACCCTGGTTGTGGAACCCCTGCAGTGATTTGGGATTGTCATAGTTCACGATAGCATGAGCCTGCGACGATCTCAAAGCGCAATAACCCCTAAAAAATCAGCCTTAACTAAAAATGAACCATTAAAAATGAAATTTCCAACCATGAAAAGAGAAAGGGGAAGGAGAATACCTTTTTGATGGAAGCAGTTCGAGAAATGGTCCACTAGGAGCTCCAAAATCATCGCTTGAAATTTGGAAGAAAATGGGGGTTTTGGGCACTATTTGGGTGAAATTGCAAAATGAAATGGTAAACAAATTATTTTGACCTATTTTATTCACTTTTTACCATTTTAATTGTAAATTAAATTAATTTTTGAATATTTTTACCTATGCCATAAGCCTAATGAACTTTGCAAAGTGTCTCTATTACAGATTAAGAGATCTAAGGACAATAATTTTGACATGGATCCTCCATTTTTGGTATTTTTTATGTGTTTTTCTTAAGTACATATACTTTTAGGGTTTTTTAGGAAAACATCTGAGCACGGTCTTAATTCTTTCTCACGCTCGTGAAACCATGAGAATGTAATCAAGTAACCTTTTATCACTTTTTCAAACTCGCATTGGTAACACAAAAAATGAACCCTACAAAGTATCCTTTAAGATCTTTTCAAACTCCCTAAAAACGAAAATATAGCCAAGCGACCTTGTTCTTTTCACGCTCGTAAAAGTATTTGAAGAAAACGTCTGATGAGCGTTAGATTATCTCTTTTTTGGTCTCATCAAACTAACTTAGAAAAAATGACATTTTGGAGTTTTCTTTAAGTGTTTTTCAAACTCTCTAAACATGAAAAACCCCTGAGTTTTATTTCTTTGGAATCGTAAAACAAGCATCCAAAGGCCCATATGGGACCGAACCACTCCTTCCTAGGGATCATTAAAAATACTCTGAGGGACTCATCCGAAGGATGAGATTACATTACAAGCATATGTTATCCTCCTCAATATTGTATAAAAATAAAGGGGTACTTGCCAGAAATGGTGGGGGGAAATTGGGAAAGAAATGTATATTTGTATCTATGTTAGTGGAAGTAAGTCTCTCTTGAATATGACACCCCTCTTCATCATTGTATCCGGGTTGGGAAATCCATTTTTCTCTCATTTGACCATCCAAAATTCCATATGTTGGGTCCTCCTTGATTCAATTCTACCAAGACAATTTTCATGTCGTTCATATGTTCAACAGAAGTCCAATATAAACAAGCCTTCTATCCAATAGATCACTTGTAGTCTTTAAAATTTCTACCATGTCGGCCTTCCCTGAGTCAGTTCTGAATCACTTCATACTCTGATCAACTTAAAATCTGTTACATATTTTGTGTCATTGATGGGGGATACATTAAAGTCCTCCCATGACGAGTCTCTTCCTTTCGAATTCAACTCATTATCCGGGAACAAGACTTAGAAATCATTTATTACCTTGGAACCTGCATGCCTCAATGGCGGGTCTCCTCACTTTCAATAGTGGGTTCACATCATTAACCCCTGATTGGAAGATTCCATTGAGTGTTCGACTTCAACTCATTCATTCACATTCGTTGGATTGTACTAGAGTACATTGGGATTCATTGAAATCAATGGTGATTTCCCTCACACTTGTTAACGATTTTCATTAATGACAGGTAATCAAGTGGTTTCTACCATGTTCAACTTCAACACCTATAATCACATGGATAGATTCGTACTTCAGGATGATAGAAATGAAGACCCTGGATCTCACCATATCGGTCCAGGTTGCACTGGAGTATTCATGATTTTGTACTAACACATAGATCCATTGTGTATGTCTCGTGGTTATGTCTGAATTTGAATTCTTAAAGAGCATAGATCCATAGTGTATTTCTCGTGGCTATGATAAATATTGATGACATGGATCCATATTGTATGTTTAGTGGCCATGAATCACTTGACACTTTTATTAGAGTCACTTGTAGTCTGAGTATGGGAATGCATACCTCAAAATATGGTATATTATTATGCAGATGCTTGATTTTTTACAGGTTCCTGACCGATGCGCTCCTTGTTTTCGTCACGTACATTCTACAAAGTATTTTAGCTTTCATAGGTTCAAACTTCATACTTTGGGGGGAATTTTGTTACACATTATTTGTTCACCTTAGTGATCAACTGAAGATATGTGCATGAATCACTTCCATGTTCCCTGAAAACACTAAAAGAGACTCTCTCCATGATAAAAGTGGATTATCTTTTCTTCCTTAAAAACTATGTCAAAGGAGATCGCCACACCCTACTATATGCTTGGGGTGCACCGATGCTTGATCCTTGCATGTTGCACCAATACTAGACTACTGAGTTGTCACATGTTGGTTGTGCATAGGGTGCGATGATGCTTAAACAAGAGGAAAAGTGAAATTCACGAAGGTTCTAGAAGGGAATCTTCTAGAAGATGAGGTGGCCTCTGATCGATTTGGATATTACTCACTTCTTTGATTTAGTGGGATCATCCTAATTTCCTCATCCATCCCTCTTTCACCCTATATAAAGAGGGATCTCTCATGGAAAAGGATAAGGCTTTCTTACGCATGAAGAATTATGTTGTATATTATACTTGAGATAGCTTTGCTTTAGCTCTCCAAGTCAAATTGTGTATGCTCTTCATCAAAGGCATTGGAGCAAATGTGTGTGTGTGTTGAAGAAAAGGGACATTGGAAGGGACCTTGCAACATCAAGGAATGGGTTGTATTCTCCACTTTCATTTAATATAATGCAGCAACAAATTTCCTCCGTATAAAGGTGTCTTTACTTTTATTATATAACTCCTTGATGTTATACATAGAATTAATTTGAATATATATATCGTTGTTCTCTCTCTTTGTTGGTTTGTGCTTCTTAAATAGGTTCATCATCCCACAAATATAAATATGGAGCCGCAAGGATGACACTAGTGAGGATCAAACATCATTTAAAAGGTATATCATTTGTCCCTCTCTGAACTAGTTTATATGACAATGAAATCTAAGGATAAACTTGTGTTTTACCGTGTTTTGTTTTAACTTCTTACTGAAGTTAGGGAGATTAGTTTGTGTCCACACTTACTGATTTGTAATTGCTTTGGAACATAAATGGATCTTTTCAGTTTTCACACCAAATATTTCTTTCCCTTTTGATCCAGGTGGATATCGATGGCCACCCACTTGTTCCAGCTAGCTCAAAACATCTTTCTGGCAATTTTGGTAATTTACTATTTTTAGCAGTTTTTCAGGTCCTGAACTTTCGGAGCCATTTTGAGGCCCTAAACGATGTTTTTTTGGGTATGTTGCGGTTGCAAAGTTTCATCATGAAATTTTATTCCTCAAATAGATCTTTCCAATGGGCTATCGTACGCCTAAAACGAAGATCGTATGCAAAAGTTACGACCCCGGGAAGTTGATGTACTAACTTATCCAAACAAAGCCCACGTGAATTTTGGCACTTCATCTCCTAGGGTTAGGTTTTTGGATGTTTAGAAATTAGGGTTTTTGAAACTCCTGTTTATTGTAAAAATTCCTTCAGAGCCTTATTGTAATCATCTTCTTGCAAATGAGCGCAGCCGTCACATCTCTTCTCAGAGATAAGCCGCCACCATTCCAGCAATCTTGTTTTCCACTGCATTTTACAGTTTCAACTTATTTCCTTATTGAATAGAAAACCAGTTTTATTGTATCTCTGTTATTCTGTGTTAAGCATCTATTAATAATATGTAGTCATTTCATTCTGCTCATAAAATCTGGATCAGTGGTATCATAGCGGTTTTCTCCTTATCGCCTTAATGCATGTCCCCAACGAGGTCAGAGTACAAAGATTTAGGTCTCAAGCTTGTTTCTCTTGAGGACAAAAGATCTTGCACGCCCAAGAGACCTCTCATGGTAGGAGAAAATAAAGATGATGGGATAGGAGATCCTTTCAAACTATTAATTGAGGAATCCCTCACATGACAGAGGAACGAGATGATGGATAGTTTCGTGCAAATCCTTCGGTGGCTACCAACACGCGACACATCTTCTTAGAGCGAAGGCACCACCCCCTTCAAGGTACAAATAAACTTTGATATTCCTATATTTGAAGGTCAGATAGATGCAGATGCTGTAGATAAGTGGTTGAATCTACTAGAAGGGTATTTTTCTGTCCATAACTTTTCAAATAGAGAAAAGATTACTTTTGCGCTCCTCAAAGTCGTTCTTCATGTCAAAGATTGGTGGGAAACTTTCTATGAGAAAAAGGAAATAGAGTAACCCTCATTATTTACAGTCACGACCACCTGTGAATCCTTCAGGGATGCTATTAAGGAACAATGCTACCCTGTCGGAAGTTATGATGACTTGTATACAAAATGGACCACACTACGGCAAGAAAGAGACCAAGCAATGCCAGATTTCACAAATATCTTCCATACCTTACGCACAAAGATGGGTATCAAAGATTCAGAGTGGCATCTAGTGCTCAAGTATCATAATTCTCTGCATAGATACATCCAGACCAAAATGGAATTTCTGGACATCTCATCCTTGGGCATGGCCTACCGATATGCCATCAAAATCAAGCAGAAGCTCAAACAAAAGATGCGACAATTTGGGACGGGGAGCCCCTCACAATAAAATCTAGGAAAGGATGGCCCCAACCCACAGAACAAAGGACAGAGAAAATATGGACAGTATCAGGACAATCAGTCCAAGCCACAAGCAAAGAAGGACATCAGAAAGACAAAGAAAGATACCGGGAAGTGGTGTGAATTCCATAAGATCCCTTGGCATAACACTGCTGACTGCCACTCAAAGAAGTCCCTGGTTGCCAAAGTGAAATCCTCTGAATCAGATGTGGGTTTTGACTCTGAGTCAGAACCAGAAAGGGGAAGATGGATCATTGACGCGAAACCCAGTGCCACTGTTGCTACCACCAAGCTCCAACATGGTGAACCAGATGAGCCAGAAGAAGAAGAGCGCCTCTTCCATTCACAGATGTGGGTAAAAGGCACCCCACTGCACTTCATCGTTGATAGAGGTAGCCATAGGAACCTCATCTCAGCAGAGGTCATCAAGCGGCTGGCCCTACTGATAACCACACCCACAACCCTACACCATTGGATGGCTCAGCCAAGGAAGCAATCTCCACATCAACCAACAGTGTCGACTGACGTATGACATCAAGCCCTTCAAAGATGAGGTATTGTGTGATGTTTCTCCTCTCAAAGTTTGTGATGTTATTTTGGGCCAACCTTATTTATGGAAATGTCATGTTGTATATGAGTCTAGGCCTCGTAGTGTTATTATCACTTTGAACAGGAAATTGTACAGGATACCCGAGGTTGTCCCACCTAGTGTTATTTCCTTGATATCTGCTAAGTAATGCAAGAAGGTCATCTCTCAGATGGGGAAGTTTGTATTCTTTGTGATTCGCTCTTAGAATGAGCAAAATATCACAACCACATCCAGGGTCTCTGCGACCAACCTCTCCACACAGCAGAAGCAAGTAGATAAGGTTGTGGAAGATTACTCGAATATCTTCTCCTTGCCTACCGGGGTACCTCTACACTGTCAGGTCAAGCACCCCATCAATCTGACCCCCGGTACACCACTGCCTAATGGGTCAGTCTATCACCACTCTCTATTAGAGAATGAGGAGATCAAGAGACCGATCCAAGAACTACTGCACAAGGGGCACATTCATCCCAGCTCATCACCTTGCGGGAGCCCAATCGCGCTAGTACAAAAGAAAGATGGAACCTGGTGACTCTGCATTGATTACCGAGCTCTGAATAAAATCACAGTTAGAAACCAGTACCTGATTCCCCAAATCGATGACCTCCTTGATCAACTCACAGGAGGAAAATACTTCAATAATATTGATCTTAGGTCTGGCTACCACCAGGTCCCGATAGAATAGACAGATGTATGGAAGACCACCTTCAAGTCAAAGGAAGGCCTTTTTGAATGGTTGGTCATGCCCTTTGGTTTGAAAAATGCTCTAGCCACTTTCATGAGGATGATGGAAGATATCCTACAACCATTCACCAATACTTTTGTAGTGGTGTATATGGATAAAATTCTCATTTACAACAAGACTTGGGTCAAACACTTGCAGCATATTCAACAGGTTCTGCACACCCTATGACAACATAAGTTATACACCAACTTGGAAAAATGTTCCTTCGGCATGGATAGGGTCCATTACCTGGGCTACATCATTGATCAACATGGCGTACATGTGGACCCAGCCAAGATCCAAGTCATCCGTGACTAGCCAACCCCAACCACACTCACTGAGCTTCAGAGCTTCTTGGGCCTTTCCAATTTCTACCATAGGTTCATATTGGGATTCTCCCATATTGCATGGGCCCTTAGCCAAATAACCAGGGGTGGTGGTAAGGATAAATTTGCATGGGGTTAGTCCCAACAAAAAGCGTTAAATGATTTGAAGAAGCACTTGTGCTCAACCCCAGTACTTTCTCTACTAGACTTACAACATCCCTTTGAGATCAAGACAGATGCTTCAAACTATGTCGTGGGTTTCATTCTCACTCAGCACGGCCACCCTGTGTCCTATCATAGTGAGACACTATCATATACTATCCATAAGTACCCTACTTATGACAAAGAAATGTACTCCATTGTGCAATCCTGCCACCAGTGGAGACATTACATTCTTGGGAAGGAGACAGTCATCCACACTAATCATAAGCCACTACAGTTCATGCAGACACAAGGAAAATAGCAGAATGACCGCCATCAAAAGTAGTCCACATACTTGCAATAATTCCACCTCAACAGTATAAAACATGAAGCACCAACCACGTCGTTGATTGCCTCAGCATACCACCAGTTGCGGCACTCACCATAGTGTTAGACTCTTACGGCCATGAGACCTCTATATGGCCCCAACTCTATGAGGCAGACCCCAACTTCACCCCCACCTACCAAATGTTGGGTGCAAAGGCAGTTGTCGATAATTTCCATCTTCAGGATGGGTTGTTGTGTTGTCTGGGCCATATATGTGTTCCATTAAGTGAGTGAGCGAAGCTGATATGGGAAGCCCACTACAGTCGGGTGGCAGGACACTTTGGCGTTGAAAAGATAGTGGCGATGCTATAGAAACATTTCTACTAGCCGAAACTTCGACAAGAGGTCAGCAAGTATATCAGGTCTTGCACTGCCTGGGCTATTACCAAACTGACCACTAAGAAACAAGGCCTATACACCCCTCTTCCTACTCCTGAAAAGCCATGGGAATCCATCTCAATGGACTACATGTCGGGCCTCTCGTCCACCAAGTGAGGAAATGACTATGTTTTTGTGGTTGTTGATCACTTTTCTAATATGGCGATTCTGGTTGCCTGTAAGAAGAGCATCACAGCAGAAGCCACTGCCAAGCTCTTCTTTGAACGAATCTGGGTACATTTTGGAATCCCACAAACCATTGTCTCATATCAGGATAGTCAATTTCTCAGCACATTCTGGCCAAGCCTCTGGTCATTGCTGGACACCAAGCTCACCAAATCCACGGCCTTCCACCCCCAGACAGATGGCCAAACCGAGTTCGTAAATTGAATGATTGTGCATATCCTGCACATGTATAATTCCAAGAACCCTCGCACATGGGATGAGAGTCTTCCCTATGTCCAACATAGCTACAACTGAGCCTGCATGCTCAACCATCGACATCCCCTTTCAGGTGGGGTTGGGATTCCAACCATTGGGTCCCATAGATGTTGCACTTCCCCTTGTGGTCTCCTCAGCGGACTCCTCTCCTGCTCCAACTGAGGCTGAAAAAGCCACCTATTTCATTGAGAGGATTCAACACATCCTCCAACAGGTTCAGGATATCCTACAGAAGTCCAATGACAAGTACAAGTAGCGCCATGATCAACATCGAGTGCCACATAAGTTTTAGGTGGGCGACAAAGTTTGGTTGCACTTGCAGAAAGAACGCCTTATAGGACCCCATCGGAAGCTTTTCCCACTCTGTTATGGGTCATACACCATCACCAAGGCTATGGGGGATAATGCATTTGAGCTCAACATTCCTCCTTTGCTTGGCCTGCACCCAATGTTCAACATGGACATCCTTCAGCCTTATTTCCCACCATTATTGGACACCTCAGACGTAGCAGAACAACTAACACCAATAGAGCTCAACCCCGATTGCATAAAAAAGGA
>JASDQU010221224.1:0-17820 GCA_032191745.1 Picea mariana
AAACCTAGCACACAAGAGGGTGCTTGCAAACCCTAGAAGACTAGCGCCCAAGAGAGGTGCACACTTTTCCCAAAAAGATGTACTTGCTGAAATTTCCAAACTCACACACAAGATATGATTCCTCAGTGGGGAATTTACCTTTACTTATATTAGACTGAACCTGTCAATAGAAGTGTCTATTGGCACAACAGGGCCGACCTCACTAACTCACAATATAATTAACAATTACCAGATTAATTATCTTTTACATTAATTATCTTTTACATTAAGGTGGGGTCGGCCTGAACCCTTTACATTACAATTAGGGTTACAGGTAAGTCTGACTCTTGAACAATATAGCAAGGGATCTCATACACCCACTAGTGCTCAGCCACTAGGGGCACATCCATAGGGATGTCCATATCTCTATCTCACTACGTCTCACAGGAGAACCACACTCACTAGTGCTTAGCCACTAGGATTACGTTCACCTGTGCTCATCCACAGGCACGTCCAACTCAACAAATCTTCTTTCCCACTGCATTACACAGGAGAGTCATCTAGAGCTCATCATCTCAACTCTCTGCTCAGAGGAGGCTAATACATCGTTTTCATCTCTGTCTCATAACAATGCACCCAACTCATGGGAATTCACATGTTTGCCACAAGCACGTCCAACTCAAGAGATCTCCTTTCTCATTGCGTTATACAGGAGAATCATCTGGAATTCTTCTCAACTCTCTGTAAGGAGGAGGCCATCACTACATTGCAGTTATGTCTCAGATAGGAACCACACACCCAACTCATGGGCTCTCTCTCAGGTCAACTCAATCAGTCTGTGTCCTAGAGGATGTCTCACGCAATTGGAATCATAAACACTCCCTCTCAACTAGGGAGGCATTCTCCATCAGGCCAAGTCTCGCATGGAAGTACTCGAACTTTGTCTTGGCTTTAGTCATCAACAATCCCTCTCAACTAGAGAGGTATTCTTCACCAAGCTAGTTTGGTGAAGATGTTTGCAATCTGCTCTTGTGTAGGAAGGTACAGCACATGTCCTGCTTTCCTCTGCATCATGTCTCTGAAAAGTGATATTTTATCTCAACATGTTTTCGATCTATCATGAAACACAAGGTTCTCAAAGAACTTCACACAACTCTGGTTATAATCATAGAATTCATCTCATGGTCAAGTAAATCTTGTCAGAAGTTTATGAAGCCGTGCTGCTTCACACACTCAATAATATATACTCTGCTTCTGTGGTACTCAAGGCCACAGAGCTTTGTTTCCTGCTGCACCAGAAAACCATGGAAACCTTCACGGTAAAACAACAACCGAATGTGCTCTTCTGGTCCACAGTACTTTCTTCTCAATCTGTATCGGCATATCCCTACAAACTCCAGTTCACACTAGAGGCATATCTCTGGCCATATCCAACTATGCCTCGTATATATATATCTCAATACATGCTTTACTGCTATCCAGTGAGTCTGTCTCGACTGACTCATGGATTGACTAATCACATTCACTGCATAGCATGAATCAGGTCTGGTGTTAACCAGATACATCAGTGATCCAATCAGTGGTGGATCAATCTCATCTGAATGATCATTCATTTTCTTCAAATACATCATCGTGGATTTGCTTTTTGTCGTACTGAAGTTCTTTAATATTCCCACTGTATATTTTCCTTGACTCGGGAAAATCTCATCAGTCCTCTGTCATACTTCTTGTCCCAAGAAGTAGTGCATCATACTCAGATCCTTCATCTCGAAGTTAGAAGTCAAAGCTTACTTGTATCCAACAACAAGGCTTTCTGAATAGGTCACCAAAATCAAGCTCTCGTCACCAACACTATAATAATATAGGTTTTGGATCAGCTACACTCTTGCTGAAACCAAAACTCATCAAGAATCCATCCCTCTAATATAGTTTCCAACTCATGTATGGTTGTACGGATGGAAGTGTATCGGGCTTATTGGATCAAGTGTCTCATCATAGACAACTCCCTTTGTCTGTGAGAAGCCTCTGGTTATAGATCTCACTTTGTATTTCTCGACACTTCCATCAGCTGCATGCTTGATCTTATAGATCCACTTGGAAGTCATCACAGACTTCCCTTTTGATCTCTGAACAATATCTTATACATCATTCTTTTAAGGTATACTGATGTTCTTATGTTATGGCATCTTGCCATACCTGTTCTCATGTTGCTTCTCCAAGATAAGGAGGCTCAGAATCAATGAAGTGGCTCATGACTGAAGGATATCTCAAAAATCTCTTTATGGAAGAGGCCATCACTATGTTCCAGTTCTGTCTCAGATAGGAACCACACACCCAACTCATGGGCTTTCTCTCAGGTCGACTCAATCAGTCTGTGTCCTGGAGGATGTCTCACGCAGCTGTAATCATCAACACTGAGGACTATGAGGTGAGTCTATTCTCCTCCTGTATGAAATCATCCCAAAGTCTCTCCCAAGTAGGAATAGCCTCTCGGGCAACAATGCCTCGAACAAATGGACCCCATGGTTTGGAAAAGTTGTTTAAAGTTGTCCTCACCATAAAGCATGGGTCCACTATCTCTCCAACGGCTGCAAGCTCATCTATGATCTCAGTGAATCTGCCAAGGAATGATGTAACCGACTCGGAATCGAGCATCTTAATGCTCATGAGCCTGTCCTGTAGAACCATCTTCCGGTTCTGGTTTGAACTCTAGTAAAGCTTGCATAAAGAATCCCATAATCTCAAATGCATAGTCTTTACCAGTAAAATGTGGAATGACGTGGTCTCTCACCCCATCACAAATAGTCATTTTCACCTTGTTGTTCCTCTTCCTGAACTTTGCCACCAACACGGGAGCAGTGACAGGAGGAACAACAACGAGGGTATGAATTATATCCCATAGTTCAAGATCCTCTAAGGCGAAAGTGATCCTGGTCTTCCAAGGGGACCAGTTGCTAGCTCCGTCTAGCCTATCCTCAACCCGCATCTGGGACACCGACATGGTTGTCCAATAAATCTCACACTGATGCTAAAAACTGCGCAAGAACATTGCCTCACTCCTGTCAACACAGGAGTGAAAAGAGGCAGTAACACCACAACCTCACTCCTAGAAAATAGGTGTGAAAAGAGGTTGTCAAAAATCAGCGTCACTCCTGCCCACGCAGGTGTGATAAGAGGCTGCCCAAATAAACCTCACTTCTATACAAATAGGTGTGAAAAGAGGCTGAAAAACACAAGTCCAAAACAGTCCTACAGACTGTCCAACAAATCCTGCCAACAAGCTGTCCACAAAATCTGCTAATAAGCTGTGCAAAAATCTGCCAACAAACTGTCCCAAAACTGCCCATTGTATGCTCCTAAAAATCAGCAAGTCCAGCCACCAAGGGCTCTGATGCCATGTAGAGAAACAAGGTACTATCACGCTGTTAAATATGGTCTATCTTTGACCAAAATTTAGCTCTAAGTTTGACTTTCCAAAACTGTCATTTGCTGTCTTTTAGGACAGCAAACAGTTAGGTAACTTTATGTCGATAATTTATGTGGTTAAGTGTCCTTTCGAAGTGCCCTTGCAAGTGTTTTCATGCCCCAATGTTAGCACATGCAATATACTCAAAACAAATAACACTCCTCTTGATCTTTACAACTTTAACAAGTTGATCTATACTCTAAGCATGCATGAAATGAACACAAGTATTTTTGCTCAACATGACCCTGGATAAACCGGCCCCCCTCCCCCCCCCGGGGAAAAACCAATTTAGAATGAAAGTATATATAGTGATGATTTTAAGAAGTGAATACAACAAGTAAGCTAATACAATGGAACATGATACAATAGCAACTCCTCACGAGAAGCTTTGGAGTTCCAAGAAGCGGGATGTGCCCAAGCTTAGTGTGCCCTCTTCCTTTGTTGCTCTATCCACTGAAGTGATGTGCCCTCCTTCCTATTTGACCCAATGAAGAATCCCTTTCACACAAATCTGCCCTTGTGTGTCTCCTTCAAGATGAGCCAAACAGATCTGAAACAGCACAAGTCCTTCTATTACCTGCTAGTGGTGCGCCCTCCTCCACATGTGCACCCTCCCCCAAGCAATATTGATCACCATAAAATAAATAGGCCCAAAGTTGTCATAGCTCCTCCATGGATGTAGGCGCCCAAGCTCTCCTCTCCTAATGCTTCCATTCTCATCCTCTTGCCCTTCTCCAAACTCTCTTGGTGAACATACAAGTGAATGAGCCTCCATTTGCCCTAAGCACCCTCTTTATAGAATTCATAAGGAAACCTAGAAATGGATGGATGAGATCATCCCATCCCATTTCTAATCAAAGGTTGAGATCTTCCAAAAAGAATCTCAACTCAAAACCCACTTTGGTTGAGTTTCCTTAGTTCTCTTTATGTCCCTCAATTCACCCACAAAGTGAATTAATAGTCATTATTCACTTAAGTGAAAATTTTCACCCTTTTGACTTAGGAAAATGTCAAAGTGAAATTAGACATAAAGTATAAGGCACAATGAGTCAAATATTTCCCTCTTGTAGTTAAAGACCCACAACCACAAGGGGACCACTTTCCAAGGTACCCAAATCTCAACAGTGTTCTTACATGTGCTTGCCTTGTTGATCACCCCTCGGTTGCACATTTGATGGTTATGAAGCATGCTATCTCATTATGGTGTGGTTGTGGTATATATGTTTATCTTGAATGTGTTGCATCTTGTTCATGGATGATGGTTCTAGCCCCCCCAAGGGGTTAGATGATGGTGTTAGGAGGTAGTTGTTTCATAATGTTGTTTGAGTTTCCTAGTGACTATATGTGATGATGTTGTATTATTGGTGTCACTGAGAAGGGGTGGTCTACATGGTCCCCTTGTGTTGGATGTGTGGTGGGGACATACTTGATGATTGGATGGGTTAGCATTTTCTATTGTCCCCTTCTCTTATGGTGTTGATGTGTTTGGATGATGCATGTTGTGGTAGTGCACTTTGCCTTGGTGGGATTTCCCTAAGTGATATGACTTGATATTGTAGCATTTGCTAGACATCACCTAGATGGAATGTGTTTGATGATGTTAGCACTCCTAAGGGTGTACTTTTTCCCAAGTTTGAGTTAGATGGGGGGGGGTACTACATACATCTTTGGTGATGAATTCTTTTCCTAAAGTTTGATGAGGTATTATCACGTAATAGCCCTTTGGTAGTGCGCCCTAGGTTTGAGCCTAAGTTGAGCTTCTATTTTATCATTATGTCGTTTCATGGTGGCATTGTTGCTAGGGAGAACATCTTATTTGCATGGCACAATACTTGTTGGAGCACACCCCACCTCATTGGCTCACGTGTTTATGTCAATTTAATCAATTGGTAACTTTTGGGAGGCTGGACTATGATTTTATAAGATCATTAACCTTTGTGCACACATATTGAGTCTAATTTAACCAATCAATGGTTAATTTAATCCATTTTATTTTATTGGAGGTTAAATGCTTCAGTGCCCTACTTCACTTTGCAGTTCCTCACACTTGGAGGGGTTTATATGGAGGAGACTTCCTCTCTTGGGCACAATCATCAAGCCTTGCGTGCATTATTTTATCATTATTGGAGAGGTTGGCACATTTCTCTAGGGAACACTACATATGGAGATTATTTTATTGATGATGGGTGGTTGAGGTAGTTACATGGCACAATCTTTTAAGGCACAACTCTCCTAGGTGCTCTCTCATCATTATTGCATGGATATTTCAGCTACACTTGGCATCTTTTGACCTCTATTAGAGAGTGCCCTTACCTCTTTAACTTGGCATTCATATTATATTATTTGGGGGTTGTTGAGGATGAGTTTTCTTGGAGGGCATGTTTCCCTTCAAGGACCACAAGTATGGCTTTTGCATGATTTTACTTGGTCTTCCTCCTATTTTTAGAGCATTATCTTGGAGGACGCACATGTGGAGACATTCCACTTGCTATTTTGGGCTCTGACCTCATCTTTTCTTGTGGAGCACTCCATCTATAGTTGGCACTTAGCACATTCATCCATGGAGATGGTTGCCTTGGGATTCATGCATGTCGATTGGTTGCATGAACCTTGTGAACCACTTGTTATTTTTGGATGGTTGCTATGGAGCATTCTCCTAGGAGGATTACTTAATTGTTTTATCACTCATGCATCTTGGAGGGCGCACTTAGTGAGATCTTCTAGGTGGACCTTAGAGCACATCCCACTATGCTAAAGTTATTTTATTATGTTTTTGCATGCATACATCTTTGAGGGCACAATCTATATGGACCTATGGCATATTGACTTTGTTATCATCCCTATTTTTAGTTATACACCCTCTCTTAGAGACTTTTCATGTAAATTCCTTCCTATTTTTGGATGAAGACGAGTTCTCTTGGAGAGGTTAGTGTTCATATAGCTTGGCATGGTCAACCACAGAAAGAGGAGGGATCTAACTACTCCATTTTTATATTATTTCTTTGACTTGTCACTATGTTAGTTAGCAAATAATATTTTTTTATTGTAAGAGAAGAGACTCCCTCTATAAAGAGTGTAACATCCCGCTCTACTGAGCACACTACTATTGACTTATTCTTTGAGGACACTTGCATGCAAGTGATCCGGGTATGACACATTGTGATTCCATTCAGATTATGGGATATATATGATAATGTTGAGTTGTTATGGCTTATTGATTATATTGATGAATATATATTGACAAATGCTTTTGATGAGTTGTCCTAAGTGTGCAGGACACATGACAGGTTAAAGATGTTGATGGCATTGATGGATTCCCTTGGACTCCGGATTGAGTCAGGGAGTGGATTGTATTTATTGAGTATTTCATTTCACACACATATGTTGTATGATTGATTTTAGTATGATTTATGTATATGGAATTATTGACAGTGTTTTTGTCAGTGGATGCAAGTTTGACGATGCTTTCTAATCCGACTCACATAAGGAGTAGAGGGGCCATGCACAGAAACTAGACATTTGAGGGAGAGGTGTGACATCGTCCCTGTCACAGCCTACTAGCACTCTCACCGTGGTCTGAACGGTAGGTTAACGATTACCTAGTTCAAAAGGTCCACGATGTTGTGAGGGCGTACTGAGACAATCACTCACGAAGATTTCTAAGGAGCGCACAATAAGGTAGAGTCCTTATTCCTTAGAAGCCCTTAGTCTCTCACAAGGTCGACTGAGTGGAGTGTTAACTCCAAGGGTCGGACAATTTCCAAAACAAGTCTAAGGCAAGTGGCACCCTTGGAGCACGGAAGTGCGTCTTGAAGAGCATGTCGCGTAATTAAACTTGAGTCAATAAAACTATGTGGCCTAGAAAACATTGAAATAATTAGACCTTCTTAGATGAACTAATAAATTAAACAATAGATTATTCATTGAAAAGCCTAACAAGAGTCTAAGCCTAAGTCTAAGATTTGGCCTAAGTCTAAGTTTAATTTGGGGACTAATTAAAATATTAAATTTGGGATAAATCTAATTCTAGGAAAAAGGTGGAAAAATCTAAAGATTGGATAAAATGCACATGTGTGCATAAATTTAATAAAAAGGGATTTTTAATTAGAAATAAATAATAACTTGAGAGGTTGGGTGTACATAGAATAGAATCTAGAGTCAACATACACTAGTCTAAATAGAATAAGACTCCTAATTAAACTCTAACTAAGATCTAGTTAGGAGACACTATTTAATGAGAAGTTGGGGAACAAAGGGACACCTAAGAGTGAAAGTAGGAACACATTGAGGCATGTGAGGGAATTTGACTTTTTAAATAAATTAAAATTGGTAATTACTAGTGTAACTTGGGGAGAGTGTAACAAGTGTGTGAGTGAATAATCCAATTTAAATTAACTAAAAAGTTAATTATTTGTGCATGAGGACATGTGTCAGTGAAGAAATTTCTATAAAACAAATATTGGAGAAGGAAAAGGGATCTGATTTTCTAAGCATTGTTATGCTGCCAAGACTATGTTTTAGTTGTGAAAGTTGGAATACCAAGCTTGTAAAAAGAGTGGAAGCTCTTCCTTGCGAGGGCAACTCTTGAAGCTATTATTGTTGGTTTCTTGTGTGTGGCCCCTTTGTGGCTCGGGGGGTTAAGTGGGAAAAAGAGTACCCCTAGCATTGGCTGGGAGGTACCTGTGAAGTCTTTGTGATTAGCAAGCAAAAGAAAGGAAGAAGTGCAAGACTTTGAACGGCATATTCATTACACAACGTTCATTGGTCCCGATATTTTTATAATCTGAATTTATTTGTAGCACTAGTGTAGTAGTATGTTAGACTGATAGGGTCACTGTAGAATCACTGGAAAGCCTGAATTCCAATTTTTACAATTGTTGTCAACGAATATTAGCTCAGAGTTCATATTTTTAAATTACAGTTGCTGCCAACGAATAATATTTACAGTGTTTATGTCCCCGAGGTGTAGGACAGTCGGTGACGGAGTGTGTTGTTAAGCCACTCCGTGTTGAAAAGTCACCGGTTCGAAACCTGCGGGGACAAAAAAATCCAACCATGTTAAGGGTTGGTGTGGCTCAGGCCGGGTGCGATCCCTGGGTGATTTTGACGGCTTAGATGCCCCTGAGTCGCGGTTTCTCAAGCCACAGGTTAATCCCGAAGCCAACAGGTTCAGCCACATTAACAAACAAACAAAAAAATATTTACAGTGTTTATATTTAGATTTTCGTTGTAATTCTGGAGGTTTTCCGCTCTCTAAATTGGGGTGGCTTGATCGTCATTGTGAATTACGAATTTATATTGTGTGTGGTCTATGTTCTAAATTTTGTATTTTATCCATATTTGAAGTTTGAAAGATCAAAGTTTTTAGTTGAGATTTTTTTGGAATTTAATAGTGCATTGTTCGTTGGTAAACTAAGGAGTTAGTTTCGAAATTATATCGTGAGTCTCTGATGAATTTCATTTAAATCCTAATCAATTCTTATTATAGGATCTCTGTCGAATTGTATTATAGATACGAATTTATATCATAACTTCCTCTGTAAGCTTATGATAATTCAATTATGTCGAATGGTGGAACCCCGTTGAAATTTTGTTAAATCTGGATTATTGTGTTTCTCTATTAAATTTTTGGTTAATCCGAAGTTACTAGTAGCGTGGAGCCTCTGTAATTTTTGTAATACAAATCCAAACTTTTCGTGATAGTGGGATGCCCGTTCAAAGGTTTTCGGGAGTTTTTACTTACTTTAATCCTGGGCGTTAGCCCTTTTTCCTTGTCAAGTTACGCATGTGACCACGAACTAGAACCTAACGCTCGCCAAAAGGGTGCTATTCGGAGCTCCGAAGGTTTCATAAACTCAAACACTTCATTTCACCCGGAGTGATTACCGGTCGAATTCGGTCGTAAAGCGAGGTCGACCGACAGTTGTAGGTTAACCCTACCCTTCAACTTTCCTTCATCAACGATTATAGACTTAATCGAATGGCTGGCGGAGATTCTCCTCACGCGAGAATCTACGATGGAAATCCACTCCAGGCTTTGGGATTTTTCTTCACTTTCACAACTTGAGACTGTTTCACCCGAATCGCCGAACCTTCGAAGGGCTCGGAGATCTGACAGCTTACACTCCTCTTTAGATCAACGATTGTTGTCTACTCCGGAATTCGGGACTCCGAGAGTTCCTCACCTTTTTGCAACAACGACTCTATTTTGTCGAAGTACCGAATCCCGAATAACTCGAAGATTAACGATTCCCACACCTTGCTCCGATCTACGCTAGACGAAACTCTGGGGCTCCAAACTTCAGAAGTTTTTGCAACTACAACTCATGTTACCTCTGAACTAGCGAAGGTCGAACCCACAAATATGACGGTCCTTGATTAACTATCGACAATGGTCAGGATTAACTCCGGGCTCCAGGGGTTCGGGTCTTTTCACACAAAAACAGCTTTCACCCACCACCTCTCGAATGGTCGAATTCCAAATACTTGGAATCTACGGACACGTGTACCCAGCGTTTGATGGTAAGGATTTACTCCAGACTTCTGGACTCCGGGAGCACCTTAACTTTGTCAACTACTACTCTTTTTCGCCTAAGTGTCGAATTACCGAACCTCTGAAAAATGAAGGCTCGTAGATCTAACGGTCCTCGATCGATTGCTAGATCTACCACTGTCCTTCACTCCGGGACTTCAGAGCTTCGGGGTTTCTTAACTCTTAGACAGTTACGAACCCAACTCGCCAATTAGTCGAACCCTTGAGGATCCAACGACTCGCATCCGCTTACCGATCTACGGTGTAGTTTCACTCCGCAACTTTGGGCTTCGAGGCTCTGTTAATACAAACAACTCAGATCTGTCGAAGTGACGAAGCCCGAAGGTCTCAGGGTTTAATGAGTGCGCATCTCCAGTCTAATCGAACGGTTGTGGGGATTTCAACTCCTCACGATCAGATCCCATCCACTATTTCTTTCAAGGGAATTCACACTCTTGATTTTCCTCACTTGAACACCGCACACACCTTTTCTCCTAAGCTTTTCCACTTATTGAAGTGGACTCCAGTGCTCACTTGCGCATCTCTCCTGAGCTCTGGATTCAAATTGTTTCATGCACGCTTTGTGCCTCCCCTATGTAAGTTTGCACTGTCTATCCTTAGCTTCGTTCTTCCAAAATTTAAGGCCTTCACCCGCCTTGAGTGGTCTCTGTGCATCTATGCATCGGGCGCTTGTGGAAATGTACATAGTGGTGATTGATGTACCCGATGCTTGGGGTATGTTTCTCTCAAGAAAAACAGTTGCAGATTTGTGGGGTAGTATACAAATGGATTTAACTTATGCCACCATTCCCACTCCAGATGGGGCCATGTTTAGATTAAACAGAGAATTGGAAAGAAAATACCATCTTGAAGATCCTAAGAAACCCATAAATGAGTTTGTATATCGTGAACTATAGATGGGATGTTATGAGATACCATCTAATTTTATAGCACGCGTCAAGGAGAAAGTTAAGGATGAACTCCCAAGTGTTTGTAATGTTTGGGATGTCATGGATTCTTTTGATGGTCCTTTTCTTGAAGAAGCTCCAAGTGAAAGGGATATTGATGTGACTCCTTCAAAATCTAGAACAAAGTTGGATTTGTCATTTGGGACTACATCATCAACATCAATTCGTCAGCATTCAGATGAATCGGTCAGAAATCAGGAAGAGTTGGATAGGATTTTTGGGCCATCTATTCCATATGTCTTAGAAATTGGGGACATTTATTTTGACGAAGATGATGTCTTCAACAAACATGACAAGCATAAAAACAATAAAAAGAAACAAAGAAAAAGTGGAACAAACTTGGTAGAGGATTTTAGGGATAATAAGGAAGTGATTGATGATAATGATAGTCAACATATCATCCCTATGGAAGCTTATGCCAAGCCTCTCAAAGGGTTCAAGGAAGATTCTATCAAGTGATTGAGAACTAATAAGAAGGGTTCGCATCAAAACATCAAAAAACAGGGTAAAATGTATAAGTCTTCTGACAACTCATCTCATCCAATTGGACGACATAAAGTTAGATATGTCAGTGAAAAGGCTCCACCTTGAAATGATCTTCAACGTGGACATTTGGTGTCCAAAGGGGCACCCTTTGTAACGTATCTCTAACCTTTCTCCTTTTGATTCTTTCAATTTTGTCATTATTTAATTTATGTATATAGTTCATTGTATAATCATTTCATTTATTTGATTATTGTCAATATCATTTCATTTATTTTATTATTATTTATTCTTTTCACACATGTACTTATGTTGGTTATTGGTGAGAACTTTGTTTTGTAGATTCTGGAATCCGAGGTTCTTGCATGCTCCCTTCCCGAAGATCGAGCACACGTCCCCATGTGGAGCCAAATGTTGACCACCTATTTCAACTAGGTGTCAACGTCATATATCATGAAAATATGTACCTGGTGGTACGACAAGTTTGAAGACTTATGGCTCAACAGGGCAATTTTCCCCTAGCGCTTCTTTCTATGTACACGAAATGTTCACTCCCTTGCGTGGAATAATTTTGTAATATGCTAGCATGGGTCAATTTTTATTTAGTTGCCTAGGACTTTATCATTAGGGAAGTCCTTTCATCGAGTGTTTTTTTCCTCAGGTAATTAATCTTGCTTTTCGCCAATTTTAATTACCCTTGAGTTTTTCACTCAATAATCTTCCAAAGTGGTGAAAGGTGTTATAATGATCGAGCCCATTGGGTGACTAAGGTTTAGAAATGTTGTAAATGACCATGCTATACATCTCCTAGACTCTTGCGGAATTCCATTAGGTTTTGATAGGATTTTTTAATAATTAAAATTTTCCGTAAAATGGAAATTTTAATTATTTTTTATGAAAAATGTAAAAATTTGGTCCTTGTGGATTTTGTATAGGGGTGTGAGTACTCAAAACAAATGGCTTATGACCCCCTACACCCTTGGACCAAGTTTCAGCTCAATTGGACAAGTTTTGCTAGGTCATTATCCATGAGGAGTCCAAGTCAGTCAAAAGTCAACAAATAATTGTCTAAGGTAAAAAAGTCAAAAATTGTAAAAATGTCTAAAGTCATGAGAGAGAGTGGCGAAATGATTTCTAATGTATTTCCTAAGTTGGAAAATTGAAAATCCACTTAGAAGACCCCCCCATGCCAAGCCAACAACCAAAAGTGAGTCTCCCTAATGAAAAGTACACCCCCCTTCCTCATGAACTTAGGCGAAAGTAAAAATTAAAGTGAAAAAATTGAAAAACCCTAAGTGCGCCCTTCCTACAACCTAACCTCATATTTGAACAAGTGGAAAGGGGTTTTCCCCCCTTCACATCTCACCCCTCAAACCCTAACTCACTCCAAAACCCTAAAAGTGCACCCCCTTGACTTGTTCTCTCTCTCTCTCTTGAATGGGTGACACTTGTAGCTCATCCAAGAGGGGTCTCTCCTCTTTCCCTTCTTTAAAAGGAAGCCCTCTCTCCTCATTTTGACATGAGTTTTTCACAACAACTCTATTATGCCAAAATCTCTCCCCACTCTCTCTCATTCTCTCCCATTTTCTCTTGTGATTTTTTATGCCATTTGATAACCTTTCTTGGAGTAATAAAGTGAAGCTTTGGAGGATCTCTTGGTGTTCTTTGGTGTTCTCTTGGTGAATTTTCAGTTCTCTTGTATAGTATTTTCTCTTGGTAAGGTAACATTGTAGATTTTGTTTATCTTTGTTCCACGTTTTACTTGAAGAACCCTAAGCAAAGTATTTTGCTAAGGATAAATCTGCAATAGTATTGCTATAGGTTTATGTGATTTGTTTTTATTAGTGTTTGCAAAGTATTTTGTAGGCCTTTTAAATAATCTCACCTTCTTGTCTCATTGTGTAGCAAAGGTTTACAGATTTGCAGGTTGTCAAAGCTTGGAGGAGGAACTCCAAAGGCTTCATTCTATTCCATATAAATTTTTGTTTTAATTTCAGCCTTCTATTTACTTATTTTTTACTCATATTATCATTCAAATCTTGTTAAAAAATTCAATCTTTAAGTTCAGATTTTTTTGTAAATATTTTTGTACATATGCTAACTCAAAACTAACATTTTGTGGTGATTTTTGGCATTTTTCAGCAAGCTTTCTTTGTTGCTTTATGCAGGTTTTCATCATAAAAAGAGGAGTTGTTGCCCAAAATAGGCTACTAAAATCTCAAGACAACATCTACAAGCTTTGGTGCAAAGCCCTTCTCTCTCTATCATTTTCTAAAACTATTGTAAGCAGCCCTAGAGAGTCTCTCGGGCTTGCACTTTATTTTTCTTTCCAAGTTTAAAATTTGTAAATAATTTTAATTTTTTGTCCAGACCTTGCATTGTGTTTGGCTCTACCATCCTTGCAAAATCGTGTTGGCTAGGATTAGAATTTTTTTTCTGATTTTTGCTTTAATTAATTTTGTCCACCTTTGCCACAAAATCGAAAAGCTTTGTCCTCCACCTTGTGCCAAAGTAGTGTGGTTAACTTGTTTAAGTTATTTATTTTAATCAATTTTTATTTGCCCACACCTTGCATGTGCTTGGCTATGCCATCCTACAAAATCGTGTTGGCTAGTGCTTAAATTTTTTTTTTGGCAAAGTGAATAAAATTTACCCCGCCTTTGCCCTGTATTCCCTCCCCTTGCCACTTTGTGGATCTTGGATAATAAGAAAGAGCAAACGATTGAGTGGATAGTTTAATTAGGCACCCACTTTTGTTATTGGTTGGCCACTAAAATAAGGTGACTTGTGGAGGCTAGAAGGGGTTGAAGCCGAGAACGATTTCACGACACTAAGTGTCCTCCTTGTTGAGCACCCAAGCACTTTGGACTTGATTTGTGCAGCTAGGGGAGAACCTTTTTTTTTTCTTATTGAGCACCCAGCATTTCCTTTTGGTTAAGGGATAAGGACTTGGGGTAGTCACCTAGCTTAGGCTTGCAACTCCTCACATCTAAACCACTAAGTTAAAAAGAAACTTAAAATTAACTAAAAGCACCTAAAACACTTGCAATTTTTATTTCAGAAATTCATTTTCAAGAATTTTCTTTCCATTTACTTTCTGCAAGTCATTCACATTATACTTTATTTATTATTCAAGCATTATTTAATTCTTTGGGAAGTATATGTTTACATGTAAAGTTATTTTGTGAATCATTGTGTGGATAAATTTATTCTTTTATTTCAAGTTGTAAAGATACATTTTTTGTGAATATTTGTTTGGAGCGTCTCGTTCTCGGGTCGTCTATCGGGCGCTAGCGTCCTCGGCTTCTCCAGAATCCTGTGCCGTTATGCCCAATGAACAGGTAGTTAGGAGGTCCATCTCAGAATGGCCCGGCCCCCCCCTTGCTGCTTGCGGAAGGGCCCCTTCATAGGCGGAAACGAACTTCTGTCTGGTGGAGTTTTGGTGTGGGCTGTTGGGAGCATTCTATCGATCAATCTAATCAATCTCATCAATCCAATCAATCTAGCAAGCCCACAAAAATAAAATAAATCACTAAACCTAGCAAGCTTTCTGTAGGACCTGCTGATAACTAACTGGATTATACTGGGTGATAATACTGGATACTGGCTTAGAATTGATAATGCAAGGAAGAATTGCTCGACCAACGGGAGAGGAAGAATTGATAATGCTGCATAATAATTTTTCAATAAGTGGAATTTAATAATCTTTAGGCACTGGTCTAATTGTTTGTAAAATAAAGGTTTGTTTGTCATTAAAAGATTGCATATTCCATTGATTGATTGACATTGGGTTGGGTAAAACTAATAAACAATTTAATTAACTCCTAGAAATATAATAAACCTTCACATAGTTTAATAGGGTCTACCCCACTTGGCTTCCCTAGGAGTGAGCCTAGACGAAAGGAATCCAGATTGAGGTGACAGTGGGTCTGGATTCAGGTTTATGCCTCCAAAGACACACCAAATGGGTTGGAGACTTCTCCACATTTGTAGGTGTGTATTAGGACGGGAACGGGAGGTACAATAACCTAACATTCCCTGTGTATTAGGACGGGAACGGGAGGTACAATAACCTAACATTCCCTCTTATTGAGGAAAGAATTCTCCACCAATCCAAGCCTCTCCCTCAACATCTCGAACTTTCCCTTGGCCAAGGGCTTAGTCAAGATATTTGCAACCTATTGATTTGTCTGAAAGTGCTCTAGAGCAATTGCTACCTTCTCAACCATGTCCCTGAGAAAATGGTACCCGATGTCAATGTGCTTACAGCGATCATGGAATACTAGATTCTCAAAGAGTTCGATACAACTATGATTGTCATAATAAACCACAGTAAGCTCCAACACCTCACCTATCAATTATGCAATCAACTTGTGAAGCCATATGGTTTAGCAACTTGCAGTGTTGGCTGCCATGTATTTTGTCTCTCAAAATTCAATGCCACTTAAGCATGCTTCCTACTAAACCATGAAATCACTCTTGAACCCAAACTAAAGCAACACCCTAAAGTACTTTTCATGTCACTTGCATCTCTTGCCCAGTCAGAATCAATGAACCATGCAGCATCAACTCACAGTCTCCTGCATATCTCAAACCATAATGTACTATGCCCTTCAAATATTGAAGCACATGTTGTGCAGCTATTCAGTGAATCTGCCTCAACTCAACCATGAATTGGCTCAAGCTATTCACTACAAAACATATATTAGTGATGATGTTAACTAGATAAATCAAGGATCCAATCAACTATCTATACACCAAAGGATCTACCAAATCTAAATCCAAGTCAACATGCAACCTCAGATTCAACATCGTAGGAGTGGTCATGCATTTACAATCCATCATTGAGAACCTTTTCAGGATCTCAACTAGGTATTTTTCCTACCCAAGGAAAGCCTCACATGTACTCTGCCACACCTCTTGACCCAAAAAATAGTGCATCAGTCCAATGTCCTTCATGTGAAATTCTCATGCCAACTCGACCTTGCACCCTACAATGAGCTTCTCTGAACTCCCTATAAGTATCAAGTCATCTACATACAAGACCAACACAAGCAAATCAAATCTATCAAATAAATAATAAAATTAGGATATGTAGCAATTTTGTTGAAGCCCAAACCTTACAAGTACTCATCAATCCTGGAGTACCAAGCACAAAATGCATACTTCAGACCATAAAAGGCTTTTTCCAATATGTACACAACAACATCTCGCCCGTGCACCTCAAACCTTCTCAGCTAATTAATGTATACTTCTTCCTCAATCAAGCCATTAACGAAGGTTGTCTTAACATCGATCTGATATAACTACCAACCAAAAATTGATGTTAAAGACATAGTGGTCCTAAAAAAAGTATACCTTGCAACTAGAGCAAAAGACTCATCACAGTCAACTCCCTCTCTCTAGGAAAATCCTCTAGTTATGAACCAAGCCTTGTACTTCTCTATGCTACCATCAATTGCAGGTTTCACTTAGTACAGCCACCTAGAACCAACCACTAATTTCCCCAATGGTCTCGACACAATCTCCCACACATCATTCTTCGTGATGGAGTTTGTAATGTCCCCAACTAGGATAGACTGGAATATTATTTTTGTTGTACAAAAAGTGTTGTTTCTCTTTGTGTAATTTTTTCAAACCATTTGCATTACAATTATTTTATGTCGGTCAATAACCTTCTACAAACATATTGCATATATTCCAACAATGGTCATTTCATCAAGCATATTGCATGCATCCATATACATCAGAAAATAGAGGAGATAATCAAGGTATTTTATTATGGATGGAACCCTAAAAGATCACAGCATCCAAGCTTCTATTGGTTGTAATAACAGCTGCAATAAATAACCAAAACATACAGATCCTATTGGTTGCAAATGGCAACTACACATACACTATCCACACTGTTATCCCCTAGCCTAGGGATAACTAAGGAGATTATGTCTTGAGGCCCACAGGTCCTAGACGTGGAGTACCGAGAGCCATATTGACTTGAGCCTGGCCCTGGAGGGCCCATCTTTCTTCTTCAGCGCCTCCACCTTGTCAGCAGCAGCAGCATCCATCCCATCGGCCTAGTCCTTCAGCAGTAGTGGGTTTTGCTCCATGAGGTAATGAGTCTGAGTATCATGGTATGTGTCACACTAATTCTAAAAACATTTGAATATGTGCATTTAATTCTTTTTACTTCTAACATGTGCTTGGACCTTATGCATTTCCACTTGTCCACACCTGGGGGGAATGACAAGATACCCTAGCAAGTTGGTTCCCATAGGGTTTGAGTTGCCACTAGGTGGGTTCATGAAAGGTCATCGTCTGTTTCCACCATACTTACCACTTTTCATCTTTTTCCCTCTCATCCATCCCATACATTGATTTGGGCATTGGGTTTG
>JASDQU010221225.1:2719-17820 GCA_032191745.1 Picea mariana
CCATACATCTGTATGAAAAATCTCTAACCTTTCACTCTTTGTTTCTTTTTTGACTCTGAGAAATCTGACTCTCTTCTTTTTTCCATAAACACAATGCTCACAGAAATCCAAATCAATTTGTTTAAGATCTGGAAAAAAATTTCTTTTGTAAAGTATGTGCATTCCCTTCTCACTCATGAGTACAAGCCTATGATTCCACAATGTTATATCCACTCCTGTAGAAGCTAAACATATAGACGAGTCAGTACTACCAATACATAAATACAATATACCTACCTTTTCTCCTTTTTCTATCACCAATGATCCTTTGGTGACCTTCCACACCTTATATGTAAATATGTATATACAACCTTCACTTTCCAACTGCCCTGTTGAAATTAGATTTTTCCTTCGATATGGAACATGTCTTACCTCTTTCAACAACCATTGATTTCCATTCCATTTCTTTATTTTTACCTTTCCCATTCGAACAATTTTTTATGGTGCATCATCACCCAAATGAACTTGTCCAAAATCACCTTGAACATAATCTAGAAAATGTTTCCTATGGCGTGTCGCATGAAATGAAGCACCTGAATCTACTACCCAAGACTAAAAAATACTATCTACAGAAAGAATGAAAGCATCTTGTAACACATCACCTGTTACCTTTGGTTCTTGATTTTTCTCCTACTGTCCATCTCTTTGTTTCTTTGGAGCTCTACATTCTTTCTTTAGATGTCCTTTCTTTCCACAATTCCAACACTCTATATTTCCATGTCTGGATTTGGATCTACCCTTCCTATAATTCCCATGGTTCCTTGAGCCCTTTCCTCTATCCTTTTGTCTTCCCATGTTCTCCATGTTTAACGCATTACCAGATGTCTCAACTCTTGTTTTCTGTCGCATTTCCTCGCTAAGGATAACACCAACAACATCATCAAATTGTAGAGTGTTTGAACCAGATAAAAAGTTACTTACATCCATGACCAAGCCATTCCAACTTTCTGACAATGAGCACAATATTATAAGAGCCTTGATCTCATCATCAAAGTCTACTTTTAGAAAACTTAGTTGATTATTAACCATATTAAATTAATTTAAATGATCTGTAACAAACCCACCTTCTGACATCTTCATATTAAATAATCTCTTCATTAGAAATACCTTATTGAACACTGAGGGTTTTTCATACAGTTTAACCAATGCATCCATCAACTCCTTTGTTGTGTTTTCTTTCAAAATATTGAAAGCCACTGATGCTTCCAGGATTAGTCGTATCGTTCCTAGTGCCTTTTTGTCAAGGAACTCCCATTCCTCATCCTTCATGATCGTCAAATTCTTTTCTATTCCACTCAATGGTAGGAATAGATCCTTTTGATACAAATAATCTTCCATCTACATATTCCATATTTTGTAGTTTTGGCCATTAAATTTCTCGACCCTAAACTTTCCATCTTCCGCGATTGCTCCCACTCGAACCAGGAACCCTCTTTTGTTACGAGTTACCTTTTTCTCTGATACTATTTGTTATAAAAATAGGATCATAGAGAAATAAAATAAAACAAATTCCAAAATAAAACACAAAATATACACAATACAATAGAGACACATATATACATGGTTCCCCTAGTGTGGGATGCGTCCACCAGAGAAATTGGCAGGTCCTTCCTTTATTAGTATCTAGCAAATGAAGGGATACAACCTACAACACACTCGCTGTACCTTCATCTTCCTTCTCTCAAAGTCTCCTCACTCAGAATACAATATTTTCAATGATACATAGCCACAATACATTTCCCTCATAAAAGAAGGTTTCCTTCAAGGGAAAAAAAACCCTAACATAACTTCTACCGTCAGATCCGTGACCTTATAAATTAGAATATATATTTACAAGCAAAATTTTCCTTCAAGGGATTCTCTCTTGAGCCACCATTGGGGAATGCTATCCCCCGAACCCCAGAGGAGGGGCATGCCCCCCTTGCTATCCCTCACATGGAGGAGTGTACATTCTTCCAGGGTGTAAAGTCTTCATGGGATATAAACACGTCTGAAAACAAAGTCCTATGAATCAAGAAGATAATCAGGCTCCACAACCAACAATCTCCCACTTGGAGATTGATCTCAAAAACTACATCGCTGATGTATATGATATACTATGATCCTTCTTGGACTTGGAAATTTTTTTATCTTCACCTTCATTCTTGAAGATCAACTAAAACTGAGCAGGAATTCAGTTTCTCTCTGGTTACTCCCTTTGTTAACATCTCTACAGGATTCTGGCTGGTGTGTATCTTTTCCAACTTCAAATGTCCATCTTCCAAGATAGATCATATAAAATGGTACCTGAGATATATATGCTTAGTATTTGAATGGAAGGCTAAGTTATTTGCAATATGAATGGAACTCTCACTGTCACAGTACAACCTGCTATTATATTGCTTCTTTCCCAATTCCTCCATAAACCTCTGTAACCAAATAATTTCTTTACTAGCCTCTATAGTAGCAACATACTCTGATTCTGTTGTTCAAAGTGAAATAACCTTTTGCAGTTTCAAAATCCAACTTACTATTGTTCCAACTATAGTAAAAACATACCTTGTGGTGCTCCTCCTGCTATCTTTATCACCTATCATATCTGAATCAACATATCCCTGTAGAATAGTGTCTAAACCTCCAAACCATAATGCATGAGAATAAATACCTCTCAAATACCTGAGAATCCACTTTACTGCCTCCCAATGTTCTTTACCTAGATTGTTCATATACCTACTCACAACTCCCATTGCATGTGAAATATTTGGTCTTGTGCAAACCGTCGCATACATCAAGCTGCTAATTGACGATGAATAAGGGAACTTAGACATGTATTCTATCTCATTCTGTGTCTTGGGACACATTTCCTTAGTTAATTTGAAATGGCTGGCCAAAGGTGTACTAACTGGTTTTGCATTCTGCATTCTAAACCTCTCAAACACCTTCTCTATGTAGTCACCCTGAGACAATATCAATTTGCGATTTTTCCTGTCTTTTGTTATACTCATACCAAGGATTTTCTTTGCAGCACCCAAATCCTTCATTGCAAATGAATTAGATAATTTATTTTTGAGCACATTTATATCCTGCATATTAGACACTGCAATAAGCATGTCATCTACATACAATACCAAGATAATATAGCTTCCATTTTCTACCCTTTTAAAATAAACACACTAATCAGAATGACATCTACTATAACCTTGTTCTGTAATTAACATGTCAAACTTCAAATACCACTGCCTTGGAGCTTGTTTTAGGCCATACAAGCTCTTCTTCAACCTGCATACCAAATTATCCTTCCCTTTGATCTCATACCCCTGTTGCTACTGCATATAATCTCTTCCTCCAAATCCCTAAGGAGAAAATCCATTTTTACATATAACTATTCAAGATGCAAATATTCTACTACCACAAGACTTATAATAGTCCCAATTGAAGTCATTTTAACAACATGAGAAAATATTTAATCAAATCTATACCTTTCTTTTGTGAAAACCCCTTTACAACAGTTATAGCTGTTGGGATTCAAAAATGTCGTATTTTCATCCACCTTTCCCTTCATCATTCTTCACATTTCATTGCCCCGTTAACCTTTCATGATATCATTTTCATAAATATATTTGGGTTTCACCTTATTATTTTCCACTTTGTTCAATTTATTATTAGAAGGGAATTTGTGATTAAATATTAGAAAATCAACATGTTTTCATATGTATCTCAAAAATGTGTGAGCTTTGTAATGTGTAGGAATACGTGAAGGATTAATAGAAAAATACTTCTGGAATGCTTCCTCCACTGTTTCAAGATTTGAGAAGATAATTCAAGCCTATTCCAAGGATAAGATCATGAAGATTTGGTTGTCATATCTTATCCAAGATATATGAGAGATATGTGTGAGGATTTGAAGCGATTGTATTTTGTGATAATGGGAAATTGGTTGAGAGAAAAGTGGATCTGTAATTATGAGATGCTTATCTTCTTTTCAAATCTCTCATGTATAAAAGAGAGTGCCCTCTCTTCATGAAGAGAATTGTTATGATGTAGATTGGATTCATGAAAAGGCTCTTTTTGTAAACCTATTTGTTGAAGATTAATGCAATTTTGAATTAAATGATCTTGTGTCTCTTAGAAGTTAGCATTCGCTAATCTAAAAGCTTCCATGTTGGCATCGACAAGGGCCATCTTGGTAAGGTCATTGTAAATTATTCGTGCAGATTTTCATTTCATGTACCTATTATTTTGATTTCATGTTATTTTGTTTTGATTTCACTATTTAAATTTGTCGCAAAGTGTGGCAATGCAGGAACACTTAGATCTCCATCTTTCACCATACACGAGATTTAATGGAGCATCCCACTACACTTAGCTTTCTTTTCCAGAATTGATTAGGTTACACCTTGCTAACACATGCACAATCACGACCCCCATTTCTCACCCTACATGCACCTATAATGGAATGTTGTGAATGCGCAAAGTGTTAATTGTTGTTTCTTTAGTTGCTCCAGGAGATAGAATCAAAATTCATCTTTTCCTTTCATGAACCATCAATGAACAACTCCATCACCTGAGCAAGAGATTTTGCTTGTTTATGAGTGTTTCTTTCTAGCTTTTGAATTGCGTGAAGATTGTTATTTTTAAAATTGTGTTGGTTTCTAAATGGTTTTCTTATCTAGGATATACTAAACAGACACATGAACCTATCTGTTATCGGCACATATAGTCCATCAACTCTACTGATTACGAATCCTGGTCGATAATTTATGTTTGGTAATATATTATGCATATAATTGCACCAACAATACCCTTAGACCTCTTTTTGCCTCTATCTTCTTCCTTCAACTTGTAAACCCATTTATTTTGTAATTCTCTTTTTCCTACAGGAAACTGAACCAAGTACCAAATCTGTTTATTTACCAGGGAATCCATTTCCTCTTTCATTCCTTTCTCCCACTTCTTTTTAGTGTCTACTTGCATTGCCTCTTCATAACATTATGGTTCACAAGAATTAGTGAACAATAAATAATAAAATGAACGAGAGTATCGCTAAGGGGGTCTACTTAACTTGGTATATATTCTAACAAAACTTACAGGAGTTTGAGGTACCTGTTGCTCCTATTGTTGTACATTTTGATTTTATGGTACCTTTGGAATTTCTTTTTCAGTGATGTCATCAAGCACTGTGTATTCTGGTTTTTCTTTTTCCTGTTTCTTTCCCTGCAACTAATCTTCGTACATAAACTTCTCATTGAATATGACATTTATACTCCTAATTATTTTGTAATTTTTATAATCCCATAAGAGATAACCAAAATCATTAACACCGTATCCAATAAAGGTAGACTTCTTGGATTTTTACTCAATATTTTTTCTATTTTCTTTATCAATATAGACAAATGCTTCACAACCAAAAGTCTTCAAAAAGGAATAGTTTACCTTTTTACCTGTCCATGCCTCCTTTTGAATTCTACCATCCAAACAGATTGAAGGTTCTCTGTTTATTAATTAAACAAAAATATCTATAGCATATTCTTAGAACCGTAAGGGAAAACCAACATGTAATCTCATACTCCTTGCATGCTTCATGATTGTCCTGTTCATCCTTTATGACACACCATTTTCTTGTGGTGTTCTTGGAATTGTCTTCTCTCTACGAATCCCATGGTATGAATAATAATCATCAAACTCCTTGATACAGTATTCACCTCCATTTTCTACTCTGAGACACTTCAAATTTTTTCTTGTCTCATTCTCAACCAAAGCTTTCCATTTCTTAAAAGTATAAAAAGCATCATATTTTTTTCGAATGCAATAAACCCAAGTTTTTCTTGTTGCATCATCAATAAAAGTAACATAATAAAGAGAGACAACAAGAGATGATAACTGAGATGGTTCCCATACATCTGTACGCACAAGCTCTAACCTTCACTCTTTGTTTCTTTTCTGACTCTAAGAAACATGACTCTCTTCTATTTTCCATAAACACAATGCACACAAACATCCAAATCAATTTGTTTAAGATATGGAAACAAATTCATTTTTTGAAGTATCTGACTTCCCTTCTCACTCATGTGTCCAAGCCTATGATGCCACTATGTTGTATCCACTCTTGTAGAAGATAAATAGATAGAAGATTCAATATTACTAGTACATAAATACAATGTACCTACCTTTTTTGCCTTTTGCTATTGTTATAGCACAATTTGTAGGAAGGATAAAAGGATAGAGTTTAAAGAGTCAAACTGGCATAACTGGAACCAATCCCACCCATTGTCACCTTGATGGGAAGGTTATTTCTATTTAGGGAGGTAAAGCCCAGGGGAGACGTCCACGGTAACTTGAGGTTTTGAGAAGGGCAAAGGCTTTAGTAGAGCAAAGTGATAGTAATCCCTCTCACAAGTCACCACCTGATAAGAAAGTCCAACTTATAGCCCCCCAAAAAATAGCCAAAAGTAATAACCAAGAAGTATCCCTTCTCGAGAACAAAGCAACAATGAAATTGCATGTGCAAGCTTGCTTGCTTGGTTAGTACTTCATATAAATCAATGACTATCTGATACACATATAAGCAATTTGATAATAAATATTGACGAAGTCAATGTTTATAAAATAACAATGATAAATATGTCACTTATTCAATAAATGTTAAAATGATGTGGCATTCAATGTAACAAATCAACATTTTATTCAATTTATGCCTTTAAACCATTATTCAATTGCTTATAAGGAGAAATGTTAGCTACACAAATGGTATTGTAGCAAGGGATGACGACAACAGTAGGTTAGTTAGGGGTAGTTTTGAGAATTTTCATGATCAAGTTCACTTCCAAACAAGAGTTCTTTAGATCAATGCCTTAGGGTTAATGGAGTCAAATGTGAAGGACGCATGAGCTAAAGGATCAAAGATAGTAAAACTAAGGAATAGAGGGAGAAGTTTTGAGGTGTTTCTAAAGCAAGGCCTCAAAGTCAAAACCCTAGGGGAGAGAGGCTCACCTTGGTGTAGAGGAACTAGGCCTTGGTGCTCTCTCCTCCTTCCTTAAATCAATAGCATAAGACCAAGACAAGAAGGGTTTGAGAAGCAATGTGTTTCTACAACAAGGCTTCACCAACAAACCCTAGGGGAAAAAAAATTCTCAAGGTGTAGGGGAACTAGGTGTTGGGAAGTCTTTTTCTTCTTAGCTCAGGAAAGGAAACGACTAACAAAATGAAGATAAAAGAAGAGTGTAACTAGGGCTAGGCTCTCCCCTCTTCAAACAATGGCTGAAAAATATCTTAATGGGGACAAGAGACAAGGACCAATGATGTGTCCTTGTCACCTAGGGTTCATTCAACAAATGTTTAACACCATATGCAAGAAATAAAAATACAACCATTCAATCAAGAATTTTTGCAGAAATTCACTTACCTATCACCAAGAAAAGCATAGCAAACCCTAGTTGTAACACCTTCCACCAAGAGAAATGCCAAAATATGCCAAGAAAGTCTTCCTTCAACAAGTACGCATCACAATTTCAGCCAATTACCCAAGAGAGCGCACAAATTTCATACCTCACTAATGAGTGAGTGTGAGATGATGAAAAAATGAAGGTAAAAATCCTTCATTTATAAAATACCATGAACTAAATTTACATTTTAGGTCATGAAAAAGGCCGACAAGGCCAAAACACTAAATCATACTATTTTTACATTAAAATGTCAAATTAAAACCCTAATCAAGTTGAAAAGAGAAGTCAATCCCCTCTAAGGGAGACATTAGCCCCTTCCAGGGAAAATGGAGCATCTTGGAGCAAACAGTTAGCCCTTCTTGGGCTTCTCCAACCTGCCACACGTGCCAATACTTCCTAGTCTACCTCGCAAGACGTCCATAAGGTGGATGATGTCATGGTAATCATGGGTGATATCCTAGGCCTTCCAAGGACAACGTCCCACCGAAAAAGGTCCAATCCCCCTAGGTCAAGCTCTTATAGGGTGCCTCTGGTGGAACGCCCTCTTCTTCTCTGGTTCAAAGCCCCTGATCCATCTCTGTCCTGTCTCTGCCCCTTTATGGGGTCTCAGAATCCATCTGATGGGATCTTCAGCCCCATTGAGTTCCGAACTGATCATCTCCCCATGTGTACCGCTCCAAAATGGTACTTGTCCGTTGGGCATGATCTTGCACATCAACAGCTACGCCCTCCATGGGCTCATCAATCACAGGGATAAAAGCAATGTCAATCACATATCATCATAATTATTATTAAACATGTGCATAAAATCCATAATACATTAGTTAAAATCTCAAAGACATTACACAAGCCTGAAATACAAGTTTGGAGAAAAAGACAAGGTGTCCTATTGGGCTAGTGTCCACTAGAAAAGGAAATTTCACGGAAGAGACCTCATCCAAGCCATGTAAGTGGGTGATGTGGTCAGGGGATGTCCAAGCAGGTGGGTGCAATGAGGGCCGAGGATGAAAAAATGTTACTTGTGGGTGCCTTTGTAGAAGGCGAGTTGTACCTGTCCTCGATGCATTTTTTCCAAGCCCATTCTTGCCTTTTATTATTTATTTCTTTTTTGTTCAAGAGATAATCATGGGACACTGCCATGGCATGGTGACCAGTGGTGACAAGGTTACCCACAAGTAATTTTATAGAAATGAGAAGGCCGGCTTGTGATGAGACCCCCTTTCCCTTAGCCATGCAACCAAGAGTCACTGCCCTCGCATGGTAACCAGCTGGTGGCAATGTCATACTTCTAGGTACCCATGGACCTAATAGGTTGGCTTGTGATGAGACCCCCTATCCTCTGGTCAGGTCTTGTTTTATTACTTTTCTGGGTCCCTCTTGTTTCTTTCTAAGAAGCCTTTTATTGCTTTCTTGGGGATCCCTAGGCAAAGCATCTCGAGGTTTTATTCTTAGGCTTTTATCTTTTACCAGCTTGCTTTTACCTTCTGGACCTTTAGCCCCTTCTTCCCATGAGATAAGGTGCAGCCCTAAAAATAGGTCAACCCAGTGCCCGAACAAGTGGAACGGGATAAATGAGCGGGAAGCAAGATGAAAAAGGTGCTACCGTAAAAGGAGTAGATGATGGATTTTCAGAACCCCCCCCAGGTGGAAAATCAAAGCCTACAGACATAGACTTACTAGGGCATCCTGTCAATCCCCCCAGACATGGTCAAGTGGGAAAGTGTAAGATCCAATAAGTCGTTAGAATAAAAAGGAATCAGATGCACATATTCAAGGGTTTTGATGATCAAAGTGACAGATACCATGATACCTGGACTAATTACCTCATGGAGCAAGAACCATCTCTGACACAAGACCAAGACAATGGTGATGGATGTTGCTGCTGCTGATAAGATAAAGATGTTGGAAGAAATAAAAGGGGGGCCCTCCAGAGCCATGCTAAAGTCAATCCTTCTCTCGGTACTCCATGTCTAGGACCTGTGGGCCTCAAAACATGATCTCCTATTTATCCCTAAAAGTGGGGGATAACATCTGGATCCAACTCGGGGACATGTGCTCATTGTAGAGCGCATGAGAACCTAAACATATCTGACATAAACTGCTGACCTTATCAATCTCAATAGAAACATCAGTAACCAACTGGGGTGGTAATGCTACCCCAGCATACATATAAATATATAGACTGAAATAAAAAAAATGAATAATGTAACTGTGAAAGCAAACTAACATGCCTACTTACCTGCACTGACCTGTGAAGTAAGGTTTCCCCACCTTGGTTGGGTTTGAGGAGGTGCTCGCTAATCGGTAATCGACACCTTCTTCCTTCCAAAGTGGACAAATAGTAGGAGTCATCCACTGATTCTCTTCCAACTTTGAAAGGTTTGAACCATGACCGAGTTCTTCCTTTGGCATTGGTTAGCTCTCCTTTCTGGGTATCCCACATCCACACTACGCCCCCTTCCTTGTACTTCCTGATCTTGTATTTGGTTGTCCCTTGGACGAACCTGGTGTATTGTGTAGAGGGAGGAGGGTGGGATTCTGATGTAAATACTTCTTGCCGAGACGGATGGATCTATACGTCATCTTCTACTTTCTTTAGTATCTTCACAGTCTCGGCTTCCCTACTTTTGAACTTGTCCAAGAGTTGTTGGTATTCCTCTTTCTTGGGCCATTTAATTTGATCAAATTCTTCTTCTATTGCAAAAGACATATCTTCTAGAGAATACCCATGAGGAGTTTGTATGATCTCATCATGTGACTTGTCATCTTTATTGGAAACATTAGGCTCTTGCACATGAATTGTAGTCACAAGCACATTTTGGAGACGACCAATGGCTCCATATTTGAAGGGTATATTCAGATAAGTGAGGTTCATATCAAGAGTACCCCCCAATTCAAATGAAAAATTATTGGATAATAACATCCCCCACACAATTGGGACATCTATGACCACTATGTCCATGTGGATGACCTTTTCAGGGAAATATTTAAGGAAAGCTTAGAGATTCTCAATTACCCCATGTGTTGGTATGGATTTAGACTCAAATCCACACACATTCCTCTAAGTTCGTGTGACTTTCAACCCTACTTGTTGCATGAACTTGAGGGACATCATGTTGGCATCGACCCTTGTATCCAGCATGCAGTTGTTGAGGCTATTATTATTCATTATCAAGGTTATGAATAAAGGGGGATGTTCATCATACTAGACCCTGAAGTGATCAACTTGTAACATGATAGGAGGGTCCATGGGTCCATCTGATCCTTGAAAGAAATTGTCAAAATTTTCTTTGACAGATGGCACCTTAATGACTTCTTTCAAAGGGATAGTTACGTGCATCTTGGATAGTGCCCCTTTGAAGTCAAAATTAAAGTCCACCCTTTTAGTCTTGGATGATTTAGGAAGGAGCACATCCAAGGATGGGGGTTTTGTTTTCTCAGTGGTAGGGTCACTCAATTTCTTTCTTCTATACACCTGGAACTCTTGTTTCTTCAATTTTTCTTTTGATTCCTGGTCTAGGTTGTTTATTATTTCCATTCTAGCCAATCTAGCTTCTTCTTTCATGCCCTCTTGATGCTCTGCAATGGGGATATTTATTTGAGGGCCTTCCATGAGGTGGCCTATATTGTTCACTTGCTGATGGCCATCATTATTGTAAGGACATTCATTCTCCCAATGTGCTTCACTTCAGTCTAAGCACCAAGGGTTTTCATCCACAACGTTTGTAGGAGCTAGGGTGTTTGGAACTTCTTGCTCATTCTTTGGTTTGTAAAATTGGTTTCCTTTTTGAAATCAACCTTTGTACGGGACCCTAGGGGCTTGGCTCTGAGATCTCTCTAGGTTGACAATCGTACTCATCATTAGTTCCTGATTCTTTATGATACCATCCATTGAAGCTTGTAGTTTTGCAATACTAGAACAAAGGTTTGAGGTAGGCTCGGTATTGTGGACTATCTTTTGTTTGGTGTCCACATATCCCCCTGGATTTGTGAAAGGTTCAATCTTGGATGAAAGGAGGTTTCCCTCAATTTTAGTGGCTAACTCTTTAGCTTATTGGATCAACTAGGGGTACTTGTCCCTGAGAAGATAACCTAATTGGCCAGCAAAGGACTTGGTGTAAATATGGACAAGATAATCACTTTTTGGATGATGGATTGCAGAGATATTTTGCAGCAAAGTTTCAAACCTAGTATGGAATTCCCGAATAGATTCATTCTCATGTTTCCAAAAGGAGTTCAACCTAGTAAGGAGCATGTTAGGGTCTTCTCTGATGCTCCATCTCTTGAGCAAGGCTTCCTCTAGTTTGTCCATGGTTTTAATACCACCATCTGGAAGGCTTAGGTACCAATGCCTTGAGGCATCAAGGAGGGTAGCAGAGAACAACTTCATGACCAAGTATTTAGCATCATCACTGATGGGGTGAAGCTGAAAAAATGCCCAAAAGTTTCTCATGTGCTCTTCGGCACTGATTGCATCAGTATCGGTAAAATTAGGCAACCACCTTTTATACTTAGGTGGCATTTGCCTAGGGTAGCCTGGTATGGCTGGCATGTCTAGTGGTATGAAAAGAGTATATGACCATTGCCTTTGGTTGTTAGCTGGGTTCGTTGTAGCCATCTGAGAACTAGACATGTTTCTTAAAGGAAGATTACCTAGAAAAATTGATCTTACAACAAGAGAGTTTTGGGGAGGCTTTCTTCTAAAGGATAGAGGAGGATTATTGTACCTCCTTGTAGTTTATGGAGTCACCAAATAGTTTTCTTGGAACTATCAATAGATAAAGGAAAACACCGAAGGTGGATTCACTAGGTAATCTTGCAAGATGAAGACTTCTAGAGGCAAGGCTTACCAAAAATGTGTCGTCTGAAGAAGGTTTTGACTCAGTGTTCCCCGACAACAACGCCAAAATGTTATCACACAATTTGTAGAAAGGATAAAAGGCTAGAGTTTAAAGAGTCAAATTGGCATAACTGGAACCAATGACACCCATTGTCACCTTGATGGGAAGGTTCTTTCTATTTAGGGAGGTAAAGCCCAGGGGAGCGTCCACGGTAACTTGAGGTTTTGAGAAGGGAAAAGGCTTTAATAGAGCAAAGTGATAATAATCCCTCACAAGTCACCACCTGATCATAAAGTCCATTTTATATCCCCCAAAAAGATAACCGGAAGTAGTAACCAAGAAGTATCCCTGCCCGAGAACAAAGAAATAATGAAACAACATGTGAAGGATTGCTTGCTTGGTTATTCATTCATATAAATCAATGACTATCTGATACACATATAAGAAATTTGATAATAAATATTGACGAAGTCAATGTTTATAAAATAACAATGATAAATATTCACTTCTTCAATAAATGTTAAAAAGATGTGGTATTCAATGTAACAAATCAACACTTTATTCAATTTATGCCTTTAAAACACCATTCAATTTCTTACAAGGAGAACATTATCTGCACAAATGGTATTATAGCAAGGGATGACAACAACAGTAGGATAGTTAGGGTTAGTTTATAAGATAGGGTTAATTTTGCGAATTGTTGTGATCAAGTTCACTTCAAAACAAGAGGTCACTAGATCAGTGCCTTAGGGTGAATGGAGTCAAAAGTGAAGGACACAAGAGCTAAAGGATCAAAGATAGTACGACTAAGGAATAGAGGGAGAATCTTTGAGGTGTTGCAAAAGCAAGTCCTCAAATTCAAAACCCTAGGGGAGAGAGTCTCACCTTGGTGTAGGGGAACTAGGCCTCAATGCTCTATCCTCCTTCCTTAACTCAATGGAAGTTGCAGCTAGCTAAAGATATAGCATAAGACCAAGACAAGAAGGGTTTGAGAAGCAAAGTGTTGCTACAGAAAGGATTCACCAGCAAACCCTAGGGGAAAAATGATTCTCAAGGTGTAGGGGAACTAGGACTTGGGACGTCTTCTCCTTCTTAGCTCAGGAAAGGAAATGACTAGCAAAAAGAAAAGAAAAGAAGAGTGTAGCTATGACTAGGCTCTCCCCTCTTCAAACAATGTCTGAAAAATATTTTAATGGGGACATGAGACAAGGACCAATGATGTGTGCTTGTCACCTAGGGCTTATTCAACAAGTTTTTAACACCATATTCAAGAAATAACAATACAACCATTCAATCAAGAAGTTTTGTATAAATTCACTTACATATCACCAAGAAAAGCATAGCAAACCCTAGTTGTAACACCTTCCACCAAGAGAAATGCCAAAATATGACAAGAAAGTCTTCCTTCAACAAGTGCGCCTCATAAATCTAGCTAATAAACCAAGAGAGGGTGCAAATTTCAGACCTCACTAATGAGTGAGTGTGAGATTATGAAAAAATGAAGGTAAAAATTCTTCATTTATACAATACCATGACCTAAATTTACATTTTAGGTCATGAAAAAGGACGACAAGGCCAAAACACTAAATCATACTATTTTTACATTAAAATGTCAAATTAAAACCCTAATCAAGCTGAAAAGAGACATCAAGCGCCTCCAAGGGAGACATTATCCCCTTCTAGGGAAAATGGAGCATCCTAGAGTAAAACGTTAGACCTTCTTAGGCTTCTCCAACCTGCCACACATGCCAATACTGTCCAGTCTACCTCCCAAGACATCCATAAAGACGGATGACATAATGGTCATCATGGGTGATGTCCTAGGCCTTCCAAGCCCAATGTCCCACTGGAAAAGGGCCAATCCCCCTAGGTCAAGCTCTGCCAGGGTCCCTCTAGTGAAACACCCTCTTCTTCTCTGGTGCAAAGCCCCTGATCCATCTATGTCCTGTCTCTTCCCTTTGATGGGGTCTCAACATCCATCTGATGGGCTCTTCATCCCCATGGAGGTTTGAACTGATCATCTCCCCATGTGTATTGGTCCAAAATGGTACCTATCCGTTGGGCATGATCCTGCACATCAACAACTACGCCCTCCATGGGCTCATCGATCATAGGGATCATAGCAATGTCAATCACATCTCATCATCAATATTATTAAACATGTGCATAAAATCCCTATTACATCAGTTAAAAGATCAAAAAAATTACACAAGCCTGCAACATAAGTTTGGAGAAAAAGACAAGGCATCTTATTGGGCTAGTGTCCACTGGAAAAGGAAAGTTCCCAGAAGAGACTTCATCCAAGCGATGTAAGTGGCTGATGTGGTCAGGGTTTTTCCAAGCAGGTGGGTGTAATGAGGGTTGAGGATACAAAAATGTTACCTGTGGGTGCCTTTGTAGAAGGCGAGCTGTACCTGTCTTAGATGAATTTTTTCCAAGCCCATTCTTTCCTTTTATTCTTTATTGATTTTTTTTTCAAGAGCTAATTAGGGGACACTGCCCTGGCGTGGTGACTAGTGGTGACAACGTTACCCATAAGTACTTTCACAGAAATTAGAAGGCTGGCTCGTGATGAGACCCCCTTTCCCTTGGCCATGCAACCAAGAGCCACTGCCCTGGCGCAGTAACCAGCTGGTGGAAATGTCTTACTGCTAGGTGCCCATGGACCTAATAGGATGGATCATGATGATACCCCCTATCCTCTGGTTAGGTCTTGTTTTATTACTTTTTCAGGTCCCTCTTGTTTCTTGCTGAGAAGCCTTTTATTTCTTTCTCGGGGATCCCTAGGTGAAGCATCTCA
>JASDQU010221226.1:809-18080 GCA_032191745.1 Picea mariana
TAGATCCAAAGTTGCGAAAAAGAAGGATATAAAGAATCTTCTTCAAAAGAAGAAAAGAACTCCAAGGAAGAAGGAGGGGATGTGTACTTATCCTATTCAAGAGCACATGTAGATCATGAGGCATTGTTGGTTGAATCTGGTGCATCCTTTCATATGACTCCCCACAGGGAGTGGTTCTGCGAATATGAAAAATATGATGGGGGTAATGTTTTCTTAGGTAATGATTCGACAACCAGAATCATAGGAAGAGGAAGGGTCAAGTTGAGGCTCATAGATTGAAGGATTAGAAAACTACCTGGTGTTCTGCACATCCCAGGTATGGCCAAAAATTTGATTTCTGTATGAAAAATGGAAGATTCAAGGGTAAAAACAATATTTAAAAGGGAAATTGCAGGATGGTTCGAGGAGCAATGGTGTTGATTAAGGGAGTTTGGTTTGGAACTATGTATAAGCTGCTAGGAAGCACTATTAGTGATGGATGTAATAGCTCCATTATTCCTAATATTAGATTTGAAGAAGAAAGAACTCCTACAGTCTCTGGAGAAAAGGTTATGTTGTGGCATCAAAGATTGGGGCATATCGGAGAGAAGGGTCTTCAACTGCTACACGGTAAAGGTATGGTTGAAGGTATGTCTAACTTCTCTCTGGATTTTGATTTTTGTGAACATTGTCTATATGGGAAGATGAATCGGGTAAGATTCCCCTTTGGTGCAATGAGGGCAGAATAAATTTTATAGCTAGTTCACAGTGATATTTTTGGACCTCTGTCGGTCCCATCATTGGGAAAATCAGTGTACTATGTCTCATTTATAGATGACTTCTTGAGGAAAACTTGGATATATTTTCCCAGGAAGAAATTTGAAGTCTTTGATAGGTTTAAAGAGTTTAAGGCTCTTGTTGAGAATCAAATAGAGAAAAGAATTAAGGTGTTGAGGACATATAATGGCGGAGAGTTCTGAGGGACTGAATTTGAAGAATTTTTTAAGAAGTGCAGTATAGCAAGGCAGAAGAATACTCCATATACACCTCATCAGAATGGAGTTGCAGAAATGATGAACATGACGTTGATGGAAAAAGCAAGGTGCATGCTCAGTGGTGCCGGGTTAGGGCAAGAATTCTGAGCAGAGGCAGTGGGTACTGCATGTTATTTGGTCAACAGATCACCCTCATCATCGTTGGATGACAAGACTCCACAAGAGGTATGGACTGGTAAGGGACCTTCTCTCACACATCTTAAGGTATTTGGTTGCGATGCATATGTTCATGTTCCAAAGGAAAATAGGAGTAAGTTGAATAAGAAGGCTGGAAAATGTATCTTTATTGAATATAAAGATGGTCTCAAAGGTTATAAGCTTTGGAACCCAGAAACTAAGAAGGTAGTGTATATCCGAGATATGGTATTTAGAGAAATGAAGGATGTTAAACAAGAATTCCTACCAAGTAAGGAAGGACCAGAGAAGATAGAGTTTGATTTAAAGGATGATGAATCAGACTCTACATAAGAACACGAATCATAAGACAAAGATCCTCATACTCCATTATTGAGGAGATCGGTTTGAGAAAGAAGGTTACCGGAAAGGTATAGTCCATCTGGTTTTTGTTCAAATTTTTCTTTGTCTATTACTGACCATGATCCTAGAACTGTCAGGGAGGCAGTGGATTCAGAGGATGGAAATCTCTGTAAAAGGGACATAGAAGAAGAAAGGGCATATTTGGATAAGAATGAGGCTTGGGATATAGTGGAGTTGCCAACTAGAAGAAAGCCCATTGGTAGCAAATGGGTATTTTAAAAGAAGCTGAATGCAGAAGGAAAAGTGGAGAAATACAAAGGGTTATTCCCAGGTTGAGGGAATTGATTTTGGTGAGATTTTTTCTCCTGTTGCCAAGTTAACCTCTATAATATTTCTGTTATATATTGCTGCTGCATTTGATTTTGAATTATAACAGATGGATGTGAAGACGACATTCCTACATTGGGATTTGGAAGAAGAAATCTATATGAAGAAACCAAAAGGTTATGTTGTGAAAGGAAAGAAGGATCTGGTATGCATGTTGAAAAAGTCCCTGTATGGTTTAAAACAATCACCAAGGATGTGGTATCAAAAATTTGATACTATATGCTGGGACTTGGCTTCACAAGAAGAAAAGAGGATCATTGTGTGTATTTTAAATTAATTGGTGATCATTTTATTTATTTGGTCTTGTATGTGGATGACATGTTGCTGATAGGAAACAACAAGGAGATTATCCAAGATGTGAAAACTCAGTTGTCGTCTAAATTTGACATGAAGGATCTTGATGCTTCAAATTTCATTTTGGGCATGGAAATTAAAAGAGATCAGAAAAGGAGGAAACTCTGGTTAAATCATAGAAAATATGTCAAGACAATATTGCAGAGGTTTAATATGCAGGAATGTAAACTGATCAAGGCTCCTATTCTTGTTGGTGCAAAGTTATATGCATATCAGTGTTCCAAGACACATGAAGAAGAGGAGGACATGTATCATGTTCCATATGCGAGTGCAGTTGGCAATTTGATGTATGCAATGGTCTGTACTAGATCGGACATTGCACATGCAGTGGGAGTTTTGAGCAGGTATATGTCAAAACTAGGGAAGGAACATTGGATAATAGTATAAAGGCTTTTTAGGTATTTGTGTGGCACTGCTAGCTATGGATTGTGCTATGAAGGAAGACTGGAATTGGACAGAGTGGTGGATATACATGGCTTTGTGGATGCATATTGGGCTAGAGATCTGGATCGTAGGAGATCTACAAGTGGGTATGTGTTTAACCTGTTTGGAGGAGAAATAAGTTGGATGAGAAAAGGATAGGCTGTAGTGGCACTTTCAACTACAGAAGATGAATACATGGAAGCCACTCATGAAAGTAAGGCAGCAGTATGGTTACAAAGATTGTGTTCAGGTATTGGGTTGGTACAACAAGATGTAAGGATAGAGTGTGATAGTCAGAGTGCAATTTTTCTGGCAAATAACCCTGCTTATGATTCAAAGACAAAGCACATTGATGTTCAATATCACTTTGTGAGAGACATGATTGATGAAAAGAAAGTATTACTGATGAAGGTGGACACTTTGAAAAATTTTGTAGACTCATTAACAAAATCTGTGAGCACTGAGAAGTTCTCTTGGTGTAGAGGATCCATGGGCATTGCTGCATTGGATTTTTGACTATGTAACCCTATAACCCCCTGTATGCAAAGAACACAACAAGTGGGAGAATGTTGGGTATGTGTTATATTCTTTTCANCGTGTGATGTATTTAGGTGTTTTTCCGACACATGGTTTTTGCCAATGGTTTTCTATTTCCAATTAAGGAATTAGGGTTTTGGACTAATCCAGGTCATCGAGTTAGGGTTTTGGATGTCCCTGGCTCCTATATGTATATTGTATTGTAAACAATGTATCACTATGAATAATATATGATATGTTGGTTTTCCCGGTTTGGGTTTCCAGGGGAAAACTCTCTGTGTAATGTTTGTATTTTCCATTGTATTTTTTTTGTTCTTTTTCTGAATATCTATTTGTAGTAGATATTGTACAAGGTTAGAATTTACAAAAGCGTTGATTATAAGATTGATAAAAGAGGCACATGAGATTCTACTATTATCAGCTAACCATGTAGCATCAAATTTATTTAAGGGAAGCTAGTCATGTATGTATTTTATAAATTTATGATGTATAATTATTGAAGGGAATTTAGGTAAGAATTCCCTCAGTGAGAGTTATTTTTATAAAATCAAATTATTGTATTATTTGAATGCATTAATGGGAATAAGATACCACTAGGTGTGGTAAAGGTTGGAGGCATGTAATAATTATCAAAGCTTTTTATCTTTTGAATGCATATAATGACATAGTAGCATGTCATGTTAATTTGGTTATGAGATAATAACTACATAAATAAATGGTATACCACTCTTATATGAATGGATGCCAAAAAAGCTAGTCATGTATGAGACCATGACATTTTTTGTTATAGAAAGAATTGGTCATGGAAAGGGTATGTACCACACAAATATCCAATGAAATTCCTACTTCTAAATAATGTTTGGACTGCAACCATTTTGCTAAAACTAATGGAAACTACATAGTTATATTGTTGGTGTAGTGTTCGGGTAAAAAAGGAAGGCATCCAAATAGTTGAACAGGCAATAGGAAGTGTATGGAAAACGTTTCAGGGCATTGGCCAGACTTTCAAATTTACCAATGGTGAGATACATGACTTAGATATAGAATCTTCTGAAAATCAATACAAATGTGCATTGATTAGATATGCATTGAGAGTTGAACGCATGCACAGTAAGTGGTAAAGTTTGACTTATGCATGATAGAATTGTTATACTTGAATGCATTTGTTGAATGTGTTTTGGTGAATGCATGCATATATGTTATTTAATGGGAATAATTTTACTAACATCTAAAATGTTACAACTATTGCTAACTCATGAAGTTGAGAACATTTTAGGAGTTGTTAGACATTGCAACAAGAACTTTGCATGTCAAGTAGTCACATGAGAATTGACTGCAAAAAATTTCTGTTAAGGAAACAAAGTAATAATTGCTAGGAAAATGAAAGTATAATTGTTGAAAATGCATATGCAAAGAATAATAATTCATTCTATTTAATAAACTATTTGATTGTTGTGATTGAATTGTTAAGTGTAGACAATTATAAGATCACTTTGTAAGCGGTTGGTACATATTGTAATGAAAATATATTGTACAAGAAATATTGCTAATCTGTTGGTTGAATGTAAGATGAAATCATTGCACGAAAATTGGTATTCAATATGGTGTTTCTGAAATCCATAAGAAATATTGCATCCTACTCTTGCAACAACCACGTAAATTTTGAGATAAAATTTCATATTTTGGATAAAAGTTGAATTTCTTATGAAAAAAATTTGAGTGTCTAAATGAATTTTTGTTTTATATAATTTTCTCTGATAATAATTTTATGTGTGTCATACATATGAAATAATATTGATTAAGTTTGAAATGTTTGGGAAGAACAACTACTGTTGGAGACACTGGATCCCTATAAATGTAGAACCTTGGTGGGGCTCTAGTAATGAGTTGCGCTCTCCTTGTGTGTGAAATCATTGGCAAGATGGATCATTGAGGGAATGTGTAGCAATGAAGTGATCTTGAGCCTGGAAGCGTGAGTGCAACAAGGAAGAGGAAACTCAAGGATGGTTATGGCATGATGCTAACTGAGATAGATCTAGTTGGCAGCACCCATCAAGTCCAAGACCCGAAATTGATATTCAACTCATTGTTTTTAACTAGGAAAGCATTTGATGATCAAGTTGAGATCTATAAAAGACTGTCATTTGAAAATTTCTATGGTATTATTGAATATGGTGAAGATGGCATGAAAAACTGGCTAGTTTATTATTCGGTTAAAAACCAAGATATTGAAGAAGCATTGCACAACCTCTTTATTGATCTAAGGGACTTGGAAAGTGAATTCTTCAGTATTAAATATGATGTGAAATCAACGTGGCACCCATGAGGAACTATGTCAAGGAGTGGTTCAAAAACATTGTCGACAAGATTTCCAATGAAGGGAAAAGGACGCTTGAGATGATTCCCATAACCGTTGAGGAAAGCCATAAAAGGACATTAGTGAGCAAATGACAAGGTATGGGATACCATCATAGTAAGTTCATACTGATCACATTCTTCTGTATTTTTCAATGTCTTCATCCAGTTACTCTACCTCTTTAAATAGAAAGGTTTAACTGAGGACTGACAATTTTATCTTTCTTCTTTCCAGGCCTTGTTGCCTTCCATCGTCGATTTTCTTATTTCTACAAGCTTGATTATTATACATATTTTCTTTATGGTCCACAGGAGCCCCAATCCCAATCATTATGACAAACACATTTAAATTTCAGAGAATATGTGTTGAACTATATATTTTTTTACAAATTCCAAGAGAGTTATTTTGGGAAATAATCTCAACCGTATTTTGTAACCCATTTTATATGAATATGAAATATTTGAGGTTGTTGTATGGTGTTTTTCAATGTTTAATATTGTTTTTATGATTTCTTTTATTTTTTTTTAAATTGACTCATTTGCCTGTACAACTATTGATAGATGAATTCAACCTCTTTCTACAATAATTTAAAACACTCTTTGATCCATAGTTAAAAATGCACGCTAATATTTTTTTCCCCTGCCTAGTACTTCAATTGAAATAAAAGATACTCTATTCGCTCCTTACATTTTACATGGAAGAATAATTTATGATAGGACATAGTTTTGTGGAGCCCACCCTATACTTAAGAAGGAAATGGGTAGGATTTTCTTACTTTCATTCTTCGGGGCTCTAAAAATAGAGTCAATGAATGACGCTATTTCAACATGGAAAATCGGGTGTTGACGTCATGTTCCTGTTTAATATTGTGCATATATTACAGCTTATTATATTTGAGAATATGTTTGCATATAAAAAATTTACGTCATATATTTTTTTGTCTATATTTCTTATGGGTTTGTGCAAAATTTGCGAGCCGAAGAAACCCTACAAATTGGAACATGGTTTACATTTGGACCACAAATAATCTATTAAGATAAATTAATATGAATACTATTCGAATAAATATAAACAAATTCTCTTTAAACTTGAAATTGACTTTGTCGACCTCCAAGTATATTACATAGCTGAGACTAAGTGTTCATTTCTCCCTTTCTTTTCCCTCCTCTATACTTACCCCCTTTTCCCTTGTCTTCTTCCCCTCTATTACCCTTTTTTGGTTATATATTTAGTCACATTTCTATGATTGCAGGTTCCTGGGTTGGCGGACTGAAATATGCTCATCTCCATATATATTATCAGATCATGAGCCCGATAGACCACCATCCCTTTCAATAATTAGCCAATTATCTGACCATGGGGTCCTGGGTTAGCTCATCTTCATCTATATCGTCACATCATGAGCCCGACCGACCGTCGTCCCTTTCAATACTTAGCTAATTATCTGACAACGTGGTCCCAGGTTAGCACTATAGAACTCTTATTCCGCATGTTCTGTCATATACATATTGCACCAGAAACTTTTGTGATCTACAATTAGACCCCAGACTCCTCCAACTCACAAGCTTCACTATACCCGAGTTTACAAAAGTTTCAAGCCATTTATTGCTCCCTTCCATCCCCACCACATTCGGACCCTTCCCAATGCACATTCATTATGCTTTTACTAGTAACAAATCACCACATAGGTTTGAAAGGATTGGCATTAATAAATGAACAATAGATGTTGTTGTGTGAGATACTTACCCATTTTTCCATTTTCTTCTTATCCTCTAATATCTCTTTATGGTTCTATACTTAGTTGCCTTTCTATGATCGCAGGTACCCAGGTTGGAAAACTGATAGATCCTCAACTCCATATATATCCTCACATCACGAGTCCAACCGAACGTCATTCCTTTCCATACTTAGCCAATTTTATGGCCATGGTTTCTAGGTTTGGTGCTATCGATTTCTCATACCGCTTGTTCTGTGATATACATCTTGCACCCAAAAATTTCATGATATACAATTCCACCCCAGACTCCTCGAACTCACAAGATTCACTCTACCCAGGTTCACAAAAGTTTCAAAGCATCTCTCGCTCCCTTCCATCCCCACCACCTTCACGCCCTTCCCAATGCACATTAATTATGCTTTTACTAGTGACAACTCAACACAATGGTACGAAACAATTGGCATTAATAAGCAAAAACCTTAAAGACATCTCCCATTAACACACATTAAACTGCCATTTGCGGGGGTCCGACTGACCATCGTTCCTTTCCATACTTAGCCAATTTTATGGCCGTCGGTTCCCAGGTTGGCGGTATTGAACTGTCATTCCTCGTGTTTCGTGATATACATCTTGCACCCAAAAATTTTGTGATCTACAATTCCACCCCGGGCTCCTCCAACTCGCAAGCTTCACTCTACCTAGGTTCACAAAAAGTTTCAAAGCATTTATCACTCCTTTCCATCCCCACCACCTTGGAACCCTTCCCAATTCACATTAATTATGCTTTGATTAGTGACAACTCACCTCACAAGTTCGAAACGATTGGCAAGAATAAGCAAAAACCTCAAGGACATCTCCCATTAAAACACATTAAACCACAATTTACGTGAGATTATATTATTAGATATCTTATTCACATGTTAAGTTTCATATTTCTTTATTGGAAGATTCTATTTCATATTAATTACTTTATTCCTACCATGTATTTCTCAATAGATTCTTTTACAATAATTGTAAATTAAGATATAAGTTAGAACTTAAATTAGTATTCAATGAAATTTCAATATAGGTTTTAATATTTAATTTTTTTTTATCATTTCATTTCTAAAAAAAATTGAACACAACTTTTTAACATTTAATGTTTTTCTTTAATTCTCATGTAATTTTACATATTTCAACTTTCATATGCTTATTGTTAAAGATCTATTCCAATTACCCATTACTTACCATATTGTTAATTTCTGATTTTTTTAACAATATTCCTCGTCTCTCCCCATCTTCCAATAATCATCATCATCTATAATTATAAGGTGCCAACTATCATCTCCATTTCCAAATCTACTTGGCAGTGACTAAGATGCCACACAACACCCCAGTCGTCTGAAATGACCAATAGCATAATCTACGAAATCAACCTCCCTATTATCGAATCAACAAAGATGAATATTATGACTATAAAATTATGATTTTGCAACAAAGGGACTTGTTTGAGACCAATTCCCGCTTATGAAAATTGCCCTCCTTTTTTCTATTTTCCCACTCTCTTTTATCCTCTTATTTTACCTCTTCTATACTTAACTGAATTCCTCTTTCTTTTTCCCCTCTACTTTCACTTTTTGGTTACTTAGTCATTTTTTTTTAAAATGTTTAACTGTGCGGGTTGGCGGACTCACGAGTTCACATTTCTACTCATACTTTTATATCATGGCTTTGACCGACTGCTTCCCCATTCCATACGTAGCCACTTTTTTTATCATGGATTCCCGAGAAAGCGAGCTCTAGATTTCACTTCCATTGTTCCATGACCTACAAATAACACCCAGACCTTTGCGATATAAAAATTGACTATCGGACTACCACATCATCCCCTCTTCTGTGTTACACATTTTTCACTCAAAATTTATGAGCCATACAATTTGACTATCAGGGCCTCACGTCTCCTACGGAACCCTTGTCACCCTCTTTTGGTCCTCTGGTTGGCGGGTTCACGAAATCCCCAATTCCTAGACATTGTTTCTTGTGCCCTCCACCTTCGTACTTATTTCCAAATATGCAACAACCGTAATATTGTCTTTATTAAGAAAAAGGCTCGAGGAGATAGTCACACTGACTATCCCTACACAACTTGTCCAGAAGCATGCATAAAATATCTTTCTAGGTAATGGGATATCTATTACAAATTTAAATATATTAACGAAAACGAGTTTGAACTACTGTTTCCCTATTCCATACTTGGCCACTTTTTTGATTGCGTGTTCCCAGATAGGCAGGCTCAAGATTACATTTCCAATGTTCCGTGACGACTTGCAAACAATACCCGGAGTTCTGTTATATACAAATTGATCGTTGGATTGGCCCATCATGCCCTCTTCCATGTTAGGAATTTTTCACTCAAAACTTCCGAGACACACAATTTTACCGTTGGGCCATCACCTTTGTTGGTTATACATTGTAACCCTATTTTGAAGATCGATTGACCACTTTCGATAATTATCCATTCCTTAATTGTTGTTTCCCATCCCCACCACCTTCGTACTTCATTATGAATATGCAATTAATAAGATTTAATGATAACAAGTTGTCATGCAGGAACTGTGAAGATTTACATTAATGAGTGAAAGGCTCGAGGAGATTTCCTAGACTTCTATGATATACAAATTGATTGTTGGACTCCCACATCATCCCCTCTTTTATGTTACACATTTTGCACTCAAAAGTTCTGAAACAAACAATTTTACCGTCGAGGCGTCGCATCTCCTAGGGAACCCTTGTCATCCTATTTTGAATCTTGTTTGACCGCTTTCCATACTTTCTCATTTCTTGGAATCTTTCGTGGAACCTCAGGTTGGTGGGTTCATGAAATATCCAATTCCTAGTCATTGTTTCTTGTGCCTGTCACCTTCACACTTCTTTCCAAGTATGCAACAAATAAGATTTAATGCTAATAGTTTATCATGCAACAACTGTAAAGATCATCATTAATAAGCAAAAGGATCGATAAGACAGTCACATTGACTATCTCTACACAACTTGTCCAGAAACATGCAAAAAATATCTTGCCAGGTAATGGGATATCTATTACAAATTTCAATATATTAGCGAAAATGAGTCCGACCTACCATTTCCTTATTCCATACTCAACCACTTTTTTGATTGCAGGTTCCCAGATAGGTAGGATCACGATTGCGCTTCCAATGTTTTGTGACCTGCAAACAGTACCCAAAGTTTCACGATATACAAATTGACCACTGGACTGCCCCATCATGCCCTCTTCCGTGTTAGGCGTTTTTCACTCAAAAATTTTGAGACATACAATTTTATTGTTGGGCCCTCACCTCTCTTGGTTATACCTTGTAACCCTATTTTGAAGCCCGACCAACCGCTTTCAATAATTAGCCATTCTTAATTTCTCTTCTTCGTCCCTGCCACCTTTGTACTTCTTTCTAAATATGCAATTAGTAATCTTTAATGTTAACATCTCATCATGCAGGAACGGTAAAGATTGTCTTTAATGAGTGAAACACTAGAGGATATCTCCCATTAATACGCATTAAGCCAAGTTTTGCAGAGGGTTATATTATCCCTTTCGATTTTTCATCTTAAACAACATGGAATGTCTTTCGCAAGTCGTCGGGTTCATGAAATATCCAATCCTTAATTTCTCTTCGTCGTACCCGCCACCTTTGCAATTCTAAGTATGCAATTACTAGTCTTTAATGCTAACAACTCATCATGCAACAACCATCGAGATTGTCATTAATGAGAAAAAGGATCAAGAAGATATCCCATTCACACGCATTGGACCAAGATTTGTGGAGGTTTATATGATCCCTTCCAACTATTCATTTCAAACATCATTTGGAGTAAACAAACATTCTCGTAAACTTATGGCAACAACTCAAAAATAATTATGTGGAGATACAATCAACATCTTTGGGCGCGAGGACTAGAAATTTGAGTGGTCTAGGGAATACTATTACTATTCATCTTGTTCCACTCATAATGAAGTAATTTGGACGTATGGAATTTCTCATGTAGGCTGTGTCCCTGAAGTTTTTGACTGTAAGGAGGTGGTCTCTTGGTGTGCCGAAAAATATATTTCAAGCCAGAGTCAACATTGGTCTCTTCCTTAATATGTTAAGATTGTCGGAGTCAACATTGACCTTCAGAGGACAAGACTACAAGCAGTTCCTAAAAAATCATGATAAGAGGTTGGACCTATTACCCAAGTTCCTGGAATACCTGACAACAGTTCCTAAAGATATCACAAAGTTGTAGGTTAGTTGTTTTAAAAATCCATTCTAGGAAATTGCCTGGCTGTTTACAAGAATAACAGGACATGAATCCACATCAAGCATTTCCCACATGGTTCTTTATATTTTGTATCTCATAGTCAATGAACAATCCATTTTTTATTGAGGGAAGTTGATTTTCATTGAAATATGTTCCCAATTGTCATGATTCAAAGAAGAGAAGAAATTTTATATGTCATCCTACTTGGTTTTCGCTATAGCGCATTGATGTCAGTTTCCAAAACTGTCTCTGTCCAAGAAGGTAAACTATGAATTCAACCCAGTAACCTTCTGGTACCAGGCCTTGTGGAGGCACAATTTCTCCCATTGTTTTTATGAGTTTTTTAATGACTTTGTCTTGGTTTTCAAAGATTTATTGTTAGGAAAGGATTCTCCCCAGATGTATGACTAGGAAACCAAGTTTTTGGACAGGAAGGGGATACTTGAACAAATGGAAAATTGTAGTGTAATAATGATTTTTGGCTCCAAGAAAAATCTTATTTTCCTTCCATGTCACATCACGAACACGATGTTTGTTACAAAAATAACAGGGAAATACAACTACTGGTTGAATTTTTTCCATGAGAAGAGAAAAAATAAGTCCATTCCTCTGCCTTGGAAAGTCAGGGACTTATTTTTCAGGAATGTCAACAAGATTGACGAATTCGCAGGACATTTCAACAACTTGAACCTAAGATATGCTAAAAGGCTAAGAGGGTTAAACCCTAATGAGATTTTTCTAGAACATTTACTAGTAGTTGGATTTAGTAGCTCTTTTATCCATACATGCTTGAATGAAGACAGAGACAATGATGAAAACACTCCTGCTCCTCACGATGGTGACATAGACACATTGCAAAGCACAACTGAATTGTACAAACAATAGGGAAAAGGCCCCAGTGAGAAGAGTTTCTAATCTCTAGCTAGCACACCCAAGAGCACAACATCACGGAGCATCGATCCAATGGCCCACCCCAGTAAGAAAGCAACCTAGAATTTTTCAAACAAAGAAGGAGATAAGAACCCTCCTCGTGGTAAAATTGACAGTTCTCACAAGCTTCCTGTGAGGAAGAAGAGAAAAAACTTTGTAGGGAAAGCGAAAGATCCTGAAACTGAAAGTGAGGACACGGAACTTGAGACTGATCTAGATAACGTATTATGCAACATAGATTAGCCCACATATGCGATCCACCATAGTTCCATAATGGAAATAGATAAGACTGTCATTTTTGACAAAGATGAATCCTTCGTATTCCAAAGCGTTGTTTTTGACAACCAATCTAAAAATTTAATTATTGAAAAGAGAGATGTAAGAAATAAGAATGGGAAATCTTGTTCAGAGATTAACCTTGGGAACATGCAACTGTCCCAAATATTCCGACTTCACTGAGAAACTAGAGACGCTCTTGATGATTTCATTGGAGGCATTGAAGAAGAGAATGGCAAACTAAACGAACGAATCAAGGAATTGAGGAAGCTTTGATTCCTATCCCATTGCTTTCCAATCTTTTAGCAAAAATTGTGCCTGCCACCCCTGTAGACAAGTTAAAAGGATTCTCCAGCCTCCTCACATCGTGTAGAGGATATGTGGAGAAGAATATCAATAAAAGAATGGAACTAATTACTCAATCCTGGGAAACATTACAAAATATAGCTTCCTTTGAAACGAGAGCACATGCTTTGCATGAACTTTTGCAGCTGGATTTAAGAATTTAAGAACGTTTGTATCTAGAGACGGTCATCCCTTTTGGAAACCATGTCACCAACATGTCAGATATGAGAAGAAGAAAATAAGATCTCTTCTCCCCAAACTAGATCAAACAATTAAAATCATGTTGGAGAGAGAAAATTAGGAACCTACATCTCATTGTCAAATCATGTGAACAAGCCATATCATAGAAACAAGAAATGTTCAGAAAACTGACTAAAATAGACTTAGCCAGAAGTACCAACGAGGTCCAAGACCCCAACTTAATCCTCAAGTCCTTGTCCTTAACCAAGAAATCCTTTGATGAACAAGTTGATATTTTAAAAGGGTTGTCTTTAGAAAATTTTTACGACATCCTTGAATATGGTCAAGATGATGTGGACAACTAGCTAGTGGACTATTCGACACACAATGAAGAAATTGAATAGGCTCTGCGTAATATTTCTATCGATCTAAAGGAATTAGAAAATGAGTTTTTCAACATAAAAATCTAGGATGAGATCAATGTGGCCCCCATGAGAAGCTACATTGAATAATGGCTCCAAAGGGAAATCAACAAGCTCATCGACGAAGGGAAACAAGCGGTTGGCACGATTCCAGTGGTTGTCGATGACATAAATAAAAAGGCGTCAACAAGCAAATAACAAAGGGAGAAATAGAGACCATCATAGTAATTCTATACTGATTACATCTTGCTTTCTTTATCAATCTAGTTATTCCATCTCTTTAAATAGAAATGTCTAACCAAAAACTGATAACTTCCAATTTCTTATTTTCAGGTCTTGCTCTCTACCATCGCCCACTTCTTCTTTCTACAGTCCTATTTCTTGTACTTATTTCTTTTATGGTCCGCGGGAGCCCCAATCCCAGTCTATATGACTAACGCATTTAAATTTCTAGAAATATGTAACAAACATTATTATTTCTTGATAAATTTCAAAGAAAACTACTTCAGGAACAATCTCGACAGTGCCTTGTAACCTTGTTTTCAGAATGCTGAATTAGTTCTATTTATGCATATCAACCATCTTCATTTATTTTTATGTGATGAGAAATTTTTATCTTCAACTATGTTGGATGTATGGAAATTGTATTTATTTAATTTGAATGTTTAATGTCTTTGATTCTTGGTCCTATTTTCCAAGAACCTTTATTTCAAAAAAAATAAATATATATATATATATATATATATATATATATATATATATATTCTATCCTTTTGTATTGCTTCAAGCCATTACGACGGAAATTTTCTCAATCCCACATTTTAACTATACATGCCCGAAGAAAAATATTAAAGAGGAGTACCACATCTATAAAAAACACAATATGATTGACATCCTCATTAGGTTTTTTTTTCAGTGCTAACAGATTAATTTGCAAGAATATGCACATAAATAGAAACCTTCGAATGTTTTTATCTTTGCCAAATAAAAACAATCAACTGGATAGACATGTTGCAAATATACCAGTTGGTACTATATTGAAATTCCCAGTTGGTGCTATACAAATATGCTCTTTTTATGGAGAGAAATTGTAGATCAACCTCTGCAAATGTATAAGAAAAACTATCAAACACAAAGGTCACGGAAGAAGACCAAAGAATATTCGACACCGAACACATTTAAAATAAATAAATAAATAAATTGTTTCTTGTCCACCGCATATAATTTTATTTATCCTAAAATTAATACAAGTCATATGCTCTCACAAAGTAATTTTATCACTAACTATTGTTAACACCATATTAATATAATATTATGATTAACTAAGTCAAGAATTCAGGACTCCGACTCTTCAGGGCTCCGACCTTACTCCCATAGTGACATTCTCCCTGGGTCATGTAGTTGTCTGATGTCTTATGGTTTCCCTGTCACATAGTGGCACGAGTCATTTTCTGCATGGATACTACCTCTACTTCATGCTGCTTGCCACGTGTCTACTGTAGTTTCTCACTGTGTCTGTTGTTTCAGACTTCTGATTCTCCCTCAGTGTCACCATAACAGTGCATTTATTCCCATTCCAACCTGATAAGTACTACACTACCATGCAACACTTGTTTATTTTTTAGACCACTTCATTTAGTAAGTATGCAAAGATCTAGTTACAAGTTTAATCAAGTGGTTTTGTCATAACTCATCTATTTACATAATCAAAACACTTCAATTCAATAGTTTATCAAATTTACCAATTTATGGTTTTTTTTCTTATATGTCAAAATTTATTGTGGATATAATATTCCAACTATCATAGTTAAACCAAAATACCATCCTTACTCCTTTCATGTCAACTTGCCACATTTTTCGTTTCTCTTACAATTCATCTATGTCCATTAATAATTTCATGTCATATACATTTTATGTAAATCATTTCAACAAGGTTTTCATACTTACCTCTCCTCATACCTCTAGTTGATCCTTTTAGCTACTTTTCTAATGATACCAAAATAGCACACATATTATTTACATCACTATTACAATTATTTCTAATAATAAGAGTCTCATTACATGTTGTAAACATTATCCTAATCCCATAATAAAACAAGAAAATTTCACAATGCTAAGCCATTTCTCATCCTCTATCAATATGGATAAATAACCCTCACAATTTATTTCCTAATTCTGTTTTCATCATATTGAGTTGTTCTCTAATGAATTAATAATTCAATCATAAGTCTAAAATACATAGTGAGTTTATATTCCAAATTATTGCAATCTCTTTCTAAACATGAATTATTTATGGAAAAACTCCCACCTTCCTACATGATGGACAAGATTCATTGCATATGAACATAAAAATAGGCTCTCTAAAACTAAATTTAACAAATGGTCATAGGAATACAAGATTTTGAACCTTCTTGTTATATACCAACCCATTTCTTTTTACCATTGGTACACACAATGTCATAGATTTATTTCAACCTCATGTCCATATAAATGGATAATTCGTATACACACAAAAATTGCATTCCATGACATATTCACACAATATTAATACATTTCCAGTTCTATTGTCACATCTAACTTATTCTAAACTTAGATAAAATGGTTGAGAGAATCTCTCAACAACCACAACCAATTCTAAACAAACCACAACTGTATCTAAAGAAAAAATTATTCCTAACACTCCCCTTTAATCCTACTTACAAATAACAATACTGGAAATATATACAAGAATGTTGAATTCTGTCACAATTGTGAGATCCACTCTGAACTTCCGAGTTTTTTCTCTTTTCTTCTCCACACAATCAAGCTTCCCATTACATTCTTTTGAAACATAACTTCTTCTAACCATCATTGATGAACTTTTCATAATTGACGCTTCTCAACCTCCTGAAGGACAGTCTCAATACTGAACTATTCGATGGAACTACTACCATCTGTGAATACATGGCCCTCCACTTCGACAACAGCCCTGCCACAACCTACTAGCACTCTCATCATGGCTCGAACTGTAGGTCAACGATTACCTAGTTCAAGAATACCCATGATTCCATGAGGGTTGACTGCGATAGTCTTTCACGATGATTCTAAGGGGCATGCAATAAGGCAAGCACCTTATTCCTTAGAGGCCCTTAGTCTCCCACAAGATCACCTGATAGAGTATTGACTCCAAGGGTTTTTGATTTCTACCAAGTCAGTCAAGAGGCGAGTGGCACCCTTGGAGCACATCGTGTGTCCTGAAGGGCACGTCGTGCAATAAAAACAAAAAGAGGTGAGTGGCACCCTTGGAGCACGTAGTGCATCCTGAAGGGAACGTCGTCCAAGGGAAACATAATGAGGTGAGTGACACCCTTGGAGAACCTAGTGCATCCTGAAGGGCACGTCGCGTAGTTAAATAATAAATGAAATAACCTAGATGGCCTTAGAACGAATAATGCGATAAGAAATATTTAAAACAATTTCCCTAATAAAATGTCGCCCAACCTAGGAAAATAAAATCTAGGTCTAAGTGATACTTATGGTAAATATCTATCTATCTATCTA
>JASDQU010221227.1:0-17715 GCA_032191745.1 Picea mariana
TCAAAGTGGTTTAAGAGATTTTAAAAGGTAAATAATAAAGTGAAGTGATGAGTGTATTATAATTCAAATTGAATACAAAATAAATTATTTCAATAATAAATTTAATGAAGAAATTAGAAGTGGGTTAATCCTAAAATAAGGAAAGTGGGCCAAGTGACCTAGAATATGTTTTTAAGGAAGCTACTTGGAGAGTATAAATAAGAGGCAAGGATCTCTCATTTTAAATTACATTTGATCATATTGAATATATATAGGTTTCTAAGGTAACCAAGGAAATATAGGCCGAATTTCTGAGGGAAGGTGAAGAAAAGAAGGCCGAAATGCAAGGAAGGATAAATTCTTTTGTTGGTGATTTCTAAGGTATGTTATTTACAGGTCATCTCACCATTTTCACTATAATTTCTTTTCTATAATGATTCAGACCATGAAATTGCTATGCCATTGTGAAAACATACCCAAGTATCTATGGTAAAAAAATCATCTTGTGGGTCGTTTTATTTCGGGAATCACACTCCGTGGAAAATAGGGTTTGTGGCTAGTCCTGAAACTAGTCAAAAATAGGTGTTTCGGGTAACAATGTCATAACTTCTTCATAAAAGCTCCAAATTTTGTGATACCAAATGTGTTGGTTAGGGTACAACTTGTAGTATGTTTTGTAACATTTTCAGATCAATTCAATGAATATTTCATGCGGGGCACGCTTTACAAGGTCGCTCTCTAGAATAAGCCATAATTCAACAAGGTATGCCATTTCTGCTATAACTCCTTTTATGAGGTTCCAAGTAGTGAAACTCGGAGGAATTGCATAAAAAACACTTAAGAACATTGTGTATCAGTTTTAGATCTTTATAAATTACAGGTTCAAAGTTATGATTACTTCAAGTTAGGGTTGTTGACTAATCCAAAACTAGGCATATGGGACTAAAGAAAAGTTTGATGAAAATGCTAGTCTCTTGCTGTTAAAGTTAAGGAAGGTTTGCAGGAATGTGATCGTATACACCAATTCTATTACAGAGCTACAAATTAGATTTGGATGATGAAATTGATGAGGGATTTTGGTTGAGGTACATGTTGAGTACATGGTTGAGACAAGTAGTTGATGAGTTGGCACATACATGAGGTGTATAGTTGATGATGTTGGTACATATTGATGAGTCATAGTTGATGAGTAGTTGACACATGATTGGTACATACTTGGTACATGGTTGGATGCACTTTTTTATGGTACAGGTTGATTACAAGTTGGTGCATGGTTGATGCACTCGTTTATGGTACAGGTTGATTACAGGTTGATGCATGGTTGATGCATGGTTTATATTTATTTCTACAACTTTACAATGGTATATCTCACAGTGATAGTGTGAAAGTGGTTCCATCATTCTACTTCTAATTCAGGGTGGCAGGACGGGGCAAGGAAAGGTGGTTGTATCCACCTTCCAGTTGTAGCCGGAGAACATAGGGGATTGTAGCCTCCTTCTGGTTGTAGCCAGANATAAGAAAAATCATTCCGTGGTTTTCTCCCGATTTGGGTTTCCACGTAAAACACTGGTGTACTGTGTATGTGTGTGATTGCGTATTTCTTACTGCTCATTATTGGATAATAATTCTACATTGATATAACATTTGAAGAAAAAGGATTATAATTACGCTATTACTGATTCAACCCCCCTCTCAGTAATCCAACAAGATTTTGTACTAAAAGTCTGTTATAGTTGTATTGGTCAATGTAAGAATACAAAAAAAAGTTTTTCCCACAGTCTATGATTCATACTTTGTTAAAAAAATTGATGCTTGTCTACCAAAAATGCAATTGTATTCTTTCATGAGGATTGTGAACTTTTATTAGTATAAAGCCTACTTTAAAAAACACGTCAAAACCCTTACCTTTTCATTGTCCTTTCTCCAGATCCATTATCCCATACAAATTAAGTGGTCGCATACCTTAATGAGCTTCTCTTTGTTTTGAGAATAGGTTATTCTCTACTGAACAGGGCCAACCACATGAAGGTGGAAGCTCATATGGTCCCTCCCCTCCCCCCTCACATCGCTCTCAATTCTCCATACCCAACAAATGATTTTCTTTATATAGAAAACATATAGACATTCATGCATAACTAAAATAGTCATCAAAACATATGAACTTATAAACATTGAAGCATATGAACATATAAACATCGACAAACATCCAAATACAAGTCATGAATTTATACATCTAATTTTTCTTTGATTTATGTTTTTTTTACATTCATAAAATTGACAATTGGGGTATCATAATCATCCAAGGACATTGTATTCCGTGTGCCCTATCCTTCTATTGTTTGTGTGCACTCAGGTACCATAATTCTGGTACGTCACTAAGAAGGGCGTCGAGGCATCTGTTAAGAGTCATGAACTGCAACAACAAAAATGATCATATCAATATGTTGAAATATAATTGAAATAACTAATTCATTATTTTGATTAACATTACACTATTACTCTTTACCTGTCTGTGTAGCTGTGAAAATTGGTGCATTAATTTATTGTCCACTTGGTTCCTCTCGCAGTTCACCCTCCTGAGCTACATGCTATTCAATTTTGAGAAGATAATATATAAGTATAAGTCAGGAAATAAATATCTACAATCACAGTAAATATTTCTAATTCTGAAGCATACATACCGGAATGGGTACTCTGCTCTACACTATCACTGGACATGTGCACCCTTGTATGACGTGGTGTCTGTTGAATACCGCTAGATTCACTACTGCGGTAGCATTGTTGCTTGAAAAAAAACATAAATACTTAGTTAAGGGTGATATAATAAAATATGAATAGACTTTACAAGCATGCTACTGTGGTTTCCTTATCATTTGATTTACCTGCGTGGCTGGGGAGATAGGAATCTGGCCCAAGATTTTTCTATATTCAATCACACTTTTAAAACCATGCTTGTAACCAAGCTTTAGTTCCTACTCAGTGGCAGAAGTGTCGAACATATTTAACTATAATTCATAACACCATTAAAAATACCAATAACAAAAACATATATTTGTTCGCTACTGTTAAATAAATATTAACCACAGTTAATCATTTAAATCTTACTATTCGGGCTTTTAGTTTTCCATAGCCACCTTGGCCTAATTTATGCTGGCCATGTTTTTCCACTCTGGCCTCGGTTTCCTTGGAGGTGTCTGGTAGCCTTCATATGGAATTTTTGAAAAAAATTAGATATCAGAATTGTTACTTAAAATAGGAAATAAAAACATAAATGATCATATTTCAATATGACATGTGTTATACCTTGCTTGACCAGCTTGTGGATGTCTTCCTTGTTTTTTAAACAAGTTCTCCTTTGCATCCTCTATCAGGGCCTTCCACTCTTTCTTTGGAACCATGGGAGGGTGCTTGTGCTTGAGGTCTAATTGCAATTTCTCCCTATACTGGGCCCTGGTATATTTTAAATTCTCGCCGGCTAACTTTGTAACCACTTTCTTGTTGAAAGTGTTGTCGAACAAGTTTACCATGTGGTCTATTAAATCATCTTTCTTTTTGCTATCTTTTCCATTCCACCGTGTGCGAATGGTGGGGCCAAACAAATCCAATGCTTTGTCATTTAAGTTTCTATAGAAAACATTGTTTCCTGCAGAAAAGTGTTATCCATTAATTTATAATAATCTACACAAATGGCCATTTCAATTTCATGAAAAAAATGAATCAATTAATTAACAATCACCTGCAATCTTCTGAATCTTGATCAGAACACATGCGTCATCCACCAGAAAGGTGACATATAATGATCTGGTGATTTTAATTCATTCTGCTCCATGCAGAATAGTATCCTCTCCATCTATAGTACATTCCTCTTCAGATTCACGTGGATTCCCAGGCTCCGGCTCATCATGCTACGGCTCATCATGCCGGTCAAAATCATTTCTCTCATCAATGGATTCGAGGGGAACCTCAGGAGGTTCAAAAATCCTCACTTGTACTTTGCTATGTCGACATTTTTTTTTCATTGGACCATCACTGCTACCTATAGCAGTTGCAGGATCGTCAGGTTCCCCACGCACGGGGTTTAAAAACTCCTACAAATGGAAAACTATACTTTATCAGATCATATACAATATATAAAACAAAAAAATGGATATGAAATTGTCATAGCTGATAAAAATATGTGAAGATGCCACTTACCCCAAAATTAGTTATTGTATTTTGTAGCTCTACGATTCTTTCCCTGTCCTCCTGTGTCAGGGGTCTTTTGCTAATCAAACCTAGATATTCCATGTTAGCCTTCTTTAAGGCCTTTGTTACAGTTGTCATTGGGTCAGTCGAATAAAATATTTCATCCTCATCAATATCCTCAGTGGGAGCCTTCCCACGTTGACCATGCCACAATACATTGATGAATAAAATTAATGAGAATAACTTTAACATTTGAGAAATTTAGTTGTTGTAGTCATAAGTTGTTATTGTATTTAACATTTACCCGGTGAGGCACAATGAGTGCTTTTCCACAGTAACCATGGACATATGTAGCGGGTGATTTTCAGACACGGTCACCCTGGACAGATGTTGACACAATAAATCAATCAATAAAAGTTATGAAGTTCACCTTTAACATTAAAAAAATGAAATATTGCAGTAATATCAGAAAAACAATAACAAAAATTCATAAATTTAGTTGTTGTAGTCATAATTTGTTACTGTATTTAACATTTACCTGGTGAGGCACAGCGGGTGCCTTTCCACTGTCACCTTGGACAGATGTAGCGGGTGATTTTCGGACACGGTCACTCTAGACAGAAGTTGAGACAATAAATCAATAAACAAAAGTTATGAAATTCACCTGTAACATTTAAAAAATGAAACATTGGAGTAATATCAGAAATAAAATAATGAAATTTCAGAAATTTAGTTGTTGTAGTCATAAGTTGTTATTGTATTTAACATTTACCTGGTGAGGCACAATGAATGCCTTTCCACGGTCACCCTGAACAGGTGTAGCAGGTGATTTTCTGCCACGGTCACCTCGGACGGATGTTGACACAATAAATCAATCAATAAAAGTTATGAAATTTACCTGTAACATTAAAAAAATGAAATATTGCAGTAATATCAGAAAAAAAAAATAATGAAATTTCTGAAATTTAGTTGTTGTAGTCATAAGTTGTTATTGTATTTAACATTTACTTGCTGAGGCACAGTGGGTGCCTTTCCACGGTCACCCTGGATAGATGTAGCCTGTGATATCTCATGGTCACCCTGGATAGATGTTGACACAATAAATTAATCAACAAGAGTTATGAAAGTAATTGTAAAAAATTGAAATTGAAAAATTGAAATATTGCAACGATAAATTGTAACAATGATTGATCAAAGGTTGATTTGAATGGTATGTAAGATATTTACCCCCATAGTCGCACCCCCTCCATCTATTCGATTTAAGTTGTAATCGATCAACAATTCTTCACTTGGAACTATTATTTTTGTTGCACATACAAATACATGATTTCCTTCACGTCCCTCAAATATGCAATTTGGTTTCTTAGTTGTTGCCACTGGTCGTGTACTATTTATAAAGCCTGCAATGTTTTCCGTAGCTTTTGGCCTTCCATCAATATACATAGTTGCCCCTTTATTTTGATTGTTATCTACTAGTTGTATATAATTTGTGGCAACTCCATATCTCCGCATAGTTTGCGTATATCAGACCAACATCAACCAGTGATTGTATTTGTATAATGGTCTGACATACTCCATCAATTCAGTTACAGTGCCATAGCTCACCTTTATGCCATCCATGGAAAATAACCCCAATCCATGTAAGGACGAAGGAGCAATGCGATACATCCTCCCATCGATGACGAAATCTGTGTCCATTTCAGGTAGCTCCTTAGGTGTCCATCGTTGCACTAGATGTTTATACCTCAAGGGAAACTCAATGTCACCTGTGCTCTTAGCATCATAATTACATGACCCTCCATTAGCAATAAAAAATTGCATGCGTATACGAAATCTTTTCCTTACCTTTTCAGATCTAGTTGATCTAGAATCGGTAGATCTAGTACAACATGTCTCACTTTCAACCTCTCTTAGTATATCTTGATCATCACTCGAGGAAGATAGATCTGACAGATACCTATTTGGCGGTACCTACACCCGTTAAAACAAGAATATAAGTTGTCGTGCCAATATATGTTTTTGGTACCAACACAGTTGCATATAGTTGCAATATAGTTGCAATGTTGCATAAAGTTGCATATAGTTGCATAAGTTGCATATAGTTGCATAAGTTTCAGTGTTGCATAAAGTTGCATATAGTTGCATATTGTCACTAAAAAACATGATAAGTTGCATTGTTGCATATAGTTGCATAGTTGCAGTTAGTTTCATATTTGCATTTAGTTCCATACGAAATTGTTGCAATATAGTTGCATATAGTTGCAATATAGTTGCATAAGTTGCATTGTTGCATATAGTTTCATATAGTTGGATAAGTTGCATATTTGCATATAGTTGCATAGTTACATATAGTTGGATATAGTTACATATAGTTAAAACATGATAAGCTGCATTGTTGCATATAGTTGCCTAGTTGCATATAGTTGCATATTTGCATATAGTTGCATATTTTCATATAGTTGTATATAGTTGCATAAGTTGCATTGTTGCATATAGTTGCATATAGTTGCATATAGTTGGATAAGTTGCATATTTGCATAAAGTTACAAACTCACACCTTAATCTAGTACAAGGGAAAAGTCAAATCACAACATAATCAAATTACAAGTGCTAGGAAATTGAACATTCAAAAGCACTTTCACTAACAAAATTCTTACTAACAATTATCTATTTTTTTTGTCCTCTCGAAAGTACATCACATCTTTTTTTAAATAAAGTTCTCATCCATCATTATCCACCAATGATAATTTTTTTCCTTGGAAATAACTCCCCGGAAAACCATTGGGCACTTGCCCCCATGCTCAGGATGGTACCCATTATAAAGTGGGTGGCATAAAATTATTGTGCCTTACCCTTAAAAATCGAACTAGGGACCTACATAATGAGTTAAATTACTAGAAGCATCCTTGCAATAATGGCACCAATTGATTGAGCTAACCCTACGGACTAATTGTCCACTAATGATATATCTAAATTATTCAAAACTTGTCATTAACTAAAATCATCCTTATCCAAAATTATCTTATGGTAGCTCTCATAGTATCTTTTCTACTTCATTTTCTATATGCAAAACTCATAAATGCATGCACCAAGTGATGCTCCAAATTTAACAGTTTTTCTTACCTCACCATGGACTTGTCGTCCCATGTGCATGCACCTTATCAATGCATTGTGTCTTCCCTTCCCATTCCCATGTACCTACCTTATCCTCTTGTTTGCATGCACATGCATCAACCTCCACTTACCAAAGTATACTCTAAATGATACATTTCAGACTCTTAATGTTGGTCATATTATTCCCATGGTGTTTCATTAATTATTTTTCATTTTTTCCCTAAGGGAAACCCCACAGGATCCTCCTCTTCCCTGGAATATCTATATGTTAGGGTCCTAACCTGCACATAGGTAGAACAATATATTCAGATGTAATAAAGGTCAATATTAATAAGGCCTTGCAATAAAATCGAATAAGTCGAATGTAAGGAGACCTAATAGAAGCTTCTGCTTCTAGAAGGATCTTCCTCTAGATGCTTCTTTTGATAGACATATTTAGTATAAATAGGATTCGAGGGTATGAGAACCCTAGCTTGGATATTATTGTAATAGAGATCTGCTTGACTGGAGGTTGCCCCCTCGAAGAGGCCCGTGAACATTGCTCTCAGAATCAAAGTGTTATTTATATTGATATTCTTATATCATTTCAGTGTTATTGTGGTGATTGTTCTGGTTATATTGTTGTTATTCTGCCATTTCTAGCATTTTATTTATGTTATGCATACTTTTTATATTCGGTATATTACAAGTGGTATCAGAGCACTTTCCTTGGCAGAAATTGTGGGTAATTTTTTTTTCAGGGTAGAGACGTATTCCGACGTCTTTAAGCCACAGAGATCTATTGTTACGTGCATAAACCCGTGGTTGATGGATTCATACACACAGGAAATACAAGTGGTTATTAAGAGCACATCTGTTGGCCACCCTTGTAACCCCTGTTGGTACCCCTTCGAGTGGTAGCGCATCAGACAACACCTGTGTATGGATCGACCTAGATTTCCTGAAGCCCTCTTTAGATAAACCGTTTGGTTGCCTGACTGCTATAGTGCCACCAAGAACAACACTCAGGAAGATACTTTCTAGTACTTGGGTAGTCCGGTAGTATGGATAAGGGTATGATCTATCATGCTTAGTTAGTGCCCTAAGATATTGGGCTGAGTACTATTGTTGAACCTTGCACGTATATCAGAGAAATATAGCACAGGGCAAACCCTTGTCTGTAGAACCCTTGAATACCTAACCCTTGGGGACAGAAACATAAACAAATCAAAACATACAAGATCTATTGTCATGCAACTGTGTTCGGGTTGCCAAGTAACTACACTTTTCTTCCTGGTTAAGCATTTGGGCATTTCATCACTGCAATATTCTTCAGACTGGAGTATAACTCTGCAGGTGTAAAAAAAAAAAATTGGAAAATTTTCCACCATTATTTGAGACATATTCCATTGGATTCATCTCTTCACCCTTATCATGTTCATACATATCAGTTTTTGGAAAAAAAATTGACCCCACCTGCCCCTTTTCGGTTCCCTCATCCTCATGGCCCATACCCATAGCCAAGACTTGGAAGCTCGCTTCAATACCTGGCAATCTAGTCTCACCGAGACCCAACAAGAAGTGAAACAACTCAATGCCAATGTTGTCGCCATCAATACAACCATGCAATCCTCAATGGAGGAAATCAAACAAGACCTGACCACCCAGCTTGAATCTATCTTTTTGACACTCTGCACCAAGCTGCATATCCCTACAGATAACCCTTCCTCTGACTCACCTTCACATACTGAAGGTGAACATTCCTCTCATTCCCATAACTTTCAGCACCATCACTTTCAACGTGACCTACGCCTTCTGCGGGTGGATGTGACCAAATTTTATGGCTCGGACCCCATTGGTTGGTTAACCCAAATGGAACATTATTTCTCTTTATACGACATTACAAATGACTTGGCCAAACTTCAATATGGTGTTCTCCATCTAAATCAAGAACGTTGGCAATGGTGGCAATGGAGAAAAACTTCTTGTCAAGGGTATATTGCTTGGACACACTTTGTGGCAGAGATTTACGAACGCTTTGACACTAACACCAACCATTTGGGTCGTTTGACAAAGTTGAAACAATTAGGAACAATGGAAGACTTTATAGATGCCTTTGAGCGCCTGGCTTTTTGGACAAAGGGCATGTCTGATGCCTTTTTCCGAGAGTGTTTTATCAATGGCCTCAAGGATGCGATTCGGTCCCATGTCCTCATGGCTCGGCCTCAGAGTTGGGTGGATGCTACTAAAAGAGATAAAGAAGCACAACAGGTTGTATCTTCTCAAAAACGGAAACATGCCTTTATCCCTCACCCTAAACCAGTAAATCCCACTACTCCCTCTACTCCACTAAAGATCTAAAAATTGACCAGGGCTAAAATGGTTGAACGCCAACTCAAAGGCCTTTGTTATAATTGTTATGACAAATATTTCCCGGGCCACAAGTGTAAGGAACAAAATATTTTTATGGGCATCTCCGTATATTTCGGAAGAGGATGTTGAAACTTCCCTTGTGTCTGAGTCACCTAAAACCACTGACATAACCCCTCCCTCAGACCCTCCCGAAGTAGAACCAGTCATTTCCCTCAATTCTCTCACTGGCTTCTTTGCTCCCCAAACCCTCAAGCTAATTGGCTACATTAAGCATCAGAAGGTCATCATTCTGGTTGATAGTGGAAGCACCCATAATTTTATTCATCGTCACATTTCCCAAGAAACTCATTGCTACATCCATGCTGTCAATAATTTCCAAATCATGATTGCCAATGGTGGCTCCATGAAATGTGGTGGGCATTGTGAAAATGTGCATCTCCACTTGGTGACTACCACCTGAAATCTCATATGTTTGCTATAGACATGGGCGGTTGTGACATTGTGTTGGGTGTAGACCGGCTAAGGACTCTGGGTCCTATTCTCATGGATTTTAAGGAATTAACCATGCAATTTGACCAGGAGGGCCACCAATATAAGTTCCAAGGCATCACCGGAGATCATTAGTTCCCATCGCATGGAAAATATGCTCAAAAAAGGTCATTCTGGTGTTATTGCCCAACTCCATGCCATACAAGCAACAGAGACACCCTCAGTGCCGCAAGACCTCCAAGCCATCCTTTATAAACATCAAGTGATATTTTGCACTCCCCAGGGACTCCCTCCTTCCAGTGGTGTTCATGATCATTCCATTCCCCTTGTACCCAGAAGTCTTCCTCCCAATATTCGTCTGTATCATCACCCATTTTCCCAAAAAAATGAAATTAAGAAAATGGTCCAATAACTCCTTAATGCAGGTGTTATCTGCCCTAGTATGATCCCATACTCTTCTCCTGTGGTCATGGTCCTGAAGAAAGAAGGTTCTTGGCGAATGTTTCCTGACTTTCGTGCCCTCAACAAACTTACCATTAAAGAAAAAATTCCCATTCATGTCATTGATGACCTCCTGGATGAATTGAGTGGCCCCCAATTCTTTACTAAACTTGATCTTCATTCGGGCTACCACCAGATACATATGAGAGAGGCAGACATTCCCAAGACTGCCTATAGAACTCATGAGAGCCAGTATGAGTTTTTGGTCATGCCCTTTGGCTTTTGTAATGCCCCCTCCATCTTCCAAAGCCTCATGAATCATTTATTCCATCCTTTTCTATGTCATTTTTTCTTAGTTTTCTTTGATGATATCCTCATATATAGCAAAACCTAGACAGACCATCTTGCACATGTGGATCGCGTCCTCCATCTACTCTCTTAGCACCAACTTTTCCTGAAACAATCTAAATGTGTTTTTGGCGCCACAAAAGTAGAGTACTTGGGTCATCTGGTTGGAAAGGACGACGTCAGGGTGGATCCTAAAAATATTGAAGCTATGCAAGACTAGCCTCACCCAAAGACTCTCAAAATCTTGCATGGATTTTTGGGCTTAACAGGTTATTATCGCAAGTTTGTTAAGAATTATGGAAAGATTGCAACACCTCTCACTGCTCTCCTAAAAAAGAACTCTTTCACTTGGACCCCAACCACTGCTCAAGCTTTTCAAACCTTGAAGATGGCCCTGTGCACCACTCCAGTGCCTTCCTAATTTCACAAATACCTTTGTCTTGGACTGTGATGCTTCAGGGAAAGGAATTGGTGTTGTCCTTATGTAAGAGGGTCAGCCTTTGGCCTTTACTAGCAAGCAACTATCTAAAATAAATCTGGGCAAATCAATCTATGAAAAGGAAATGTTGGCTATTTTGCATACCGTTGATCTGTGGTGCCCTTATCTATTGTGGCAATGCTTCCAAATTAATACAGACCATCAAAGCCTCAAGTATTTTCTGGAACAACGCATTTCCTCCCCGGAGCAACAAAAATGGGTGACTAAGCTCTTTGGATATGATTATGAGATCATTTACAAGAAAGGCAAAGACAATGTGGTTGCAGATGCACTTTCCCAAAAATATGAAGACGAAGGATCCATTTTTTCTCTTTCCTTCATTGTACTAGATTGGCTCCAAGTCGTTCGCCAGGAATGGCTACAAGATCCCAAAAGTTCTCATCTGATCCAACAATTGCAGTCCAATGCTCCAGCTTCCCCAGGTACTCTTGGCTCCATGATGAGCTTCAATACAAAGGTCGTTTGTATTTAAGTAAACAATCCACGGTACTTTTTGAGCTTCATGCTACATCCACAGCGAGGCACTCCGAGTTCACAAAAACCTATGACAGGGTCAAACGTTCTTTTTTCTAGGATGGTATGAAATAGGACATTCATAATTTTGTCGCTGAATGTGATGTGTGTCAACGCAACAAGGGAGAAATAGTCAAATCTTCTGGCACACTACAACCGCTTATGATTCCACCTGCTATTTGGAGGGATATCTCTATGGATTTTATTACAGGCTTATGCAAATCAAGAAATAAATCAGTCATCATGGTGGTTGTTGATTGCCTTTCCAAGTATGCTCATTTCTGCACTCTTCAACATTCATTTACAACATCCACGAGGGCTCAAATTTTCATGGATCAGGTCTTCAAGTTTCATGGCATGCCGCACTCTATTGTTTCTGATCATAGCCAAACTTTCACAAGCAATTTTTGGCAAGAACTGTTCAAGCTACAAGGCACCCAATTTCATCTCAGCATAGCTTATCATCCCCAGACTGATGGTTAAACAAAAGTTGTCAACAAGTGTTTGGAAACATATTTGAGGTGTTTTGACTCAAAAAAGCAAAATCAGTGGGCTCAATGGTTACCCCTAGTTGAATGGTGGTACAACACTTCATACCATACAGCTACACGCATGACTCCTTTTGAATCGGTATATGGACAGAATCCACCTTTAGTTATCTCATACTTACCTGGTGTCTTGAAGGTCCAGTCGATTGACCAAACACTTACAGTTCGAGAGGCTATTCTACGTAACCTCAAAGAGAATTTGTTCATGGCACAGAATCACATGAAGAAACAAGCAGATCAAGGTCTCTCTGAACGTCAATTTGCAGAAGGGGATCAGGTGTTTCTTCAACTGCAACCTTACAAGAAAAATTCCCTCAAGGCCGAGCATTTTCAGAAGCTAGAGCCCAAATTTTATGGTCCTCATACCATTTCAAGTGTGTGGGGCAGGTGGCCTATCAATTAGCTTTTCCCAGTCATTCGAAGCTACATCCTATTTTTCATGTTTCATGCTTAAAGAAGGTGATTGGAACTAAGTGCCAAATTCAAACCAACCTTCTCGAGTTAGCCGAAGAAGGATCCATTTGGCTACAGACACAAGCAGTTTTGGACCAGTGTGAATGTCACCTACATCAGAGAACCATCAAGGAAGTGTTAGTCCAGTGGAAAGATACAACTCTAGCAGATGCCACTTGGGAACCAACTACCATTCTGCAACAATTTCCACCTCTCAAGCCTTGACGACAAGCTTGTTTTTAAGGGGGAGGACATGTTAGGGTCCCAACCCGCACATAGGTAGAACAATATATCCAGATGTAATAAAGGTCAATATTAATAAGGCCTTGCAATAAAATAGAATAAGTCGAATGTAAGAAGACCTAATAGAAGCTTCCTCTTCTAGAAGGATCTTCCTCTAGATGCTTCTTTTGATAGACATATTTAGTATAAATAAGAGTCGAGGGTATGAGAACCCTAGCTTGGAGATTATTGTAATAGATCTCTGCTCGACTGGAGGTTGCCCCCTTGAAGAGGCCCATGAACATTTCTCTCAGAATCAAAGTGTTATTTATGTTGTTATTCTTATATCATTTCAGTGTTATTGTGGTGAGTGTTCTAGTTATATTGTTGTTATTCTTCCATTTCTAGCATTTTATTTCTGTTTTGCATAATTTTTATATCTAGTATATTACACTATATAGAGGGTGGGATCCCCCTCTCTTCCCTAGAATATATAGATAGAGGGCGAGATCCGTCCCCTCTTCCCCAAAAAATCCAAATAGAGATTAATTCAACTGTAGGCCACAATAGTGGTTGGTAAACTTGAGGGACTTGACCATATTTGAACCTTTGACCTATAGCCTCCTCATCGGAAACATGCCTTAGGGATAGTTATTTTTCATTTATCCCGGTAGTGTCTAAATTTGGTAAACTTAGTGTCTAGCCCTTTCAATTTATTCTCTTCTCTTCTTTGGTAATTTCTCGTGAAGTTGCCTCCTGAGCATAATCAAGTTCTTCATTTGACTCTATACAATATGTATAATTATCCGAAACATTGAAAACTGGATTGGTGTCTAACTCTTTTGTGAGATTAATTTATGATTGGACTTCTTGAATATGTTTTGCAAGTAATTTAGAATCTTTGTTAATATGATCATCAATTGGAAACTCCATTAAATCCACAAATTTTTTTCAATTCCTTTCTTGAACCATTAGGAAGGCTCATTTTATTGTGGTTTCATTCACACTATAGTTATAGGAATATTTAGCTTGCAACAATGTCAAGGCTCATTTTATTGTAGTTTCAGTAGTGCTAAACTGAAGCAATCAACCACTCAATTGTAAGACATCCTCTTATGCTTGATCACTAATGGAACAACTATAAATAAGTGATTCACTTCATCTAGTGAATCACACGGTTCAATTGGGTTATAAGGTTTCCTTCCATCCATTGTAGGAAAACCATTAGGAAGGCTCATTTTATTGTAATTTCATTCACACTATAGTTATAGGAAGATTTAGCTTGCAACAATGTCAAATCTTGTTGTGTCCATCAATCTCCAACAATACTCCACAAGAAGTTTCCTAGGTCACTCCCATTTACCACCTTTGTTTACACATCAATTTGTGGATGCAAATAAGCATAACTATAGGGAAACGTGCTGCCTAATTTGTGACATGATGTTCATAAAAAATTACTCGAAAAATGAGTATTGATGTCACTTGTTACTGCTTTGGTAAATCCATGCAAATATACCAGTTCCTTAAAAAACTTTGTATTGACAACTTCGTTTGTCTGATTGTAAGGAATAAAATGGTTCATTTTATACAATCTATTAACACCAACAATAACAAAATGGAGTCATTACTTCTTCCTATTTGAGTCACTCCCAACACAAATTCCATTGAGATGTCCTCCCAATGTCTATTGGGTATTAGTAATGAAAAATACAATCCTATTTTGTGAATTTCATTCTACACTTGGTCTTCCTGCAAGGCATTAGGATTGTCAACTTCAAGAACTAATAAACAACCACAAAGAATTCATCATTTTTTGTTGCATTGTTAGTAATCTTGTCAAAATATCTATGGATATATATTTATATAGGTGTGAAGGAATGGTTAAATATGTGTGTGAACATTGTCTTTTGTTGGTTGATTTAGCAATGTCACACCATGACACAAACTTTGTTGTTCTATTTCTCCACATTGGTGTAGAGGCGAGGCCAAAACATAATTTCTACAATATTGCCACTAAAGTTTTGTAGGTGCTAAAATGACACGTTGACTTGGAATAATGTTCCTCCTAGATGTGCTTATCACACTCAACTCCTATTGGAGCACACAATTTTTTAAGGAGGTTTAATAAGTTGTACATAAATGTCCTTAGAGGAAATATGAACGCATTTACATAAATATTGGGTCTATGGTATATTAACACTGTCAATTCAGTGTACCCGGTGTCTAGAAGTGTCTAGGATAGTCAACAAGATTCTCAATAGTGCTCAACTTAAGCAATCCACCACTCAATTGTAAGACATCCTCTTATGCTTGATCACTAATGGAACAACTATAAATAAGTGATTCACTTCAACTAGTGAATCACACAGTTCATTTGGGTTATAAGGTCTCCTTCCATCCATTGAGTATCTGACATTATATATGCATGATTTAGTGATTTCAAGGGTACAATATTCTCGGATTTGGGTTTGCACATTATTTATATTTATCATTAAGATGAAGTCATGTTCTAGACCAAATGTGGCAACATCATTGCACATGCATTTCTACTCACTTTGACATTTGACTATATGCTACTTAGTGGTTTCGAGTGTCCTTGGTTGCTTAAAAGGAAATTTCAATTCATTGTTTCAATCATGGTTTAGAATGTTATCTTGGCTTGCAACATTGGTTTTGATTTGTTAAAAGCATCCCAAAGGCTCGTACTTGATTTTAAGAGGCGGGGTTGGTTGAAGGCATGGATTTGTTACAATTTTGTTTCAATGGTTGTATTGGAGTGCTTTCCTTGTTATTTCATGGTGATAGTTGCCTGGAGGAATAAGTGTTGTAGTGCATTGTTTATTTCTATTTGAAGCCTAAACTATATGATATGCAACCCCAACCTATCACTGCAAACTAAGTGTTTGACCTCAACAACGATGATGGCAAACATATATTGCATGGACTATACTTGCATATAGTTGCATATAGGGCCAATGATTTGTTGGACAACCAAACAAGGGATTGGGTTCCATGGCGAGAGATCAAGTAACTTCAAACTGACCTATCCTAGAATGAGTTCAAATCCTAATCCTGGATGCTCTCTTCCTCAAATTAGGCTTGGAATCATCCTCCACCTGGTGGAAGACTAGCAAAGAATGATCCATACAACTTTCACGAAATATAAGCCTACTTTTGGCTACAAGTGGCTATGTGCTAAGCCTTTCCATGAGGGATGTCTGAAGAAGATTTCACAAGTCAAGTCCAAGCAGAAAACCTGTCTCTTTCAATAGTGAAGCCTTTGGAAGCTAGCACTAGAACCAAAGAAAGATTTTCTCATTTGGTCTTTAGTGTTGGGGGATACGCCTGTAGATAAAAGCTTAATGTACCTAGGAGTCCAAAACTAGTGTTGTCTCCATTACAAGCAAGTCGAAACCTTGAAATGCTTGTTACAAGTTTCTCACTTAACCAAGTTTGCTTGGGCCTAAGTAGGCTCAATCTATTGTCAATATCTCCTATGCTCCATTACATGGAAGAGAACCCTATTAGGCAATTGTCTTCCTTGGGATATAGAGTTCCATTTTGTTGGAAAAATTTTCAAGTTGAAGTGCTTTATTCTATGAAGGAAACTTAATGAAGTCTTATTTAATAAGAGACAACCTTCATGAACTTTCTCGTGGTGTGACAACACACTAATTTGTGCAAGCCTATTCTTGTGGATCAAAATGCAAGTGCAAAATATTCAAATGGAAATGGTGAATGTATAACAACTACTAGAAATTTTGGGGTGGGGCCTACTCTAACATGAGCAAGGAACCACCTAGCCCCTCTCATGCCCAATCATCCCACTCACACCATGTAGGTCGAGTTATTTCAATGGAGGGAGATATTTTTTTGTGGGAATATGATGAATATTGAGGAGGTCATTTTCTAGATTTGGGGGGAATGAGAGAGTTTGGGGCGTTTTTTCCTCCCCGTTGGAAAATTTGTGGCTACATGAATAGTATTGTCATTTGTGGGAGCGATTTACTCACATTTGGGCACACCAACACATTTGTGGGGGTGATTTACTCACATCTGAGAGATTTCCCTCTCCTTCATACACAAAATGGAGCTAACACAAACTTATAAAAAAAAAAGACTATTCTCGCATTAACAATGTAAATTCATGAAGTGTTCAGAGTTACTCACCATCCTCTCCCTTGCCCTTGCCCTTATCCTCTGCGTATGCCCTCCTTCTCCTCTTCGTGCATACCCTCCTTCTCCTTTGTGTGTGCTCTCCTTCTCCTCTGCATGCGTGCCCTCCTCCTCTATGTGTGCCCTCCTCCTCTGTGTGTGCCCTCCTCCTCTCTACTCTGCATGTGCCCTCCTCCTCTACGTGTGCCCTCCTCCTCTGCATGCACCCTCCTTATCCTATGTTTGCATGCCCTCCTCCTTTGTGTGTGCCCTCCTCCTCTCTACTCTGTGTGTGACCAAGTGTTGATCCAACTAATGAGCGCGAGAGTTAGTTCAAATGTGTTTTTTTTTCTTTTTCAAAACTATGTTATTTTTTTTTGGGGGGTATTTTTTTTTATTATAGTTATATATAATATA